>PVJX010032328.1:0-20514 GCA_004027295.1 Dolichotis patagonum
AAAAAAAAAAAAAAAAAAAGCTGAAGAGGAAAATTTCTGAATAAAAAACATTCCTTAGCCCATTTTTCTTCCTCCTTGTACTTGGATGTGATGTCCAGAGGCACAGCAGCCACTGTGTGCAAACACGAGGACCACAGCCATACGCTTAAAGACAGTGGAGTAAGGTAGAAGGAGCCTAGGCACTCACGTGTCACTGGGCACTGCATTGCCCACCCGCCCTCAGGTTCCTTGCTCTGAGACTGAGGCCTCTGTGCTGGCACCACACTTTCTGAAGCTGCTCTCTATCCACATCCCTGTACCTTTGGCAGTGGCCACTCATTTTTCTTTGCTCATACATATAATTCAAACTTTTAAAAAGAAATGAATTGTGATGAGAACACGGAATAGTTCACATCCAGTGTATTCGCGCGCTGACTTCTCCCCTAGACAGACGCACAGCAGCAGCAGGGTCTGAGCTCACGTGTGTCTGCCGGACAAACCCACCAGCCGTGACCGGTTCCTATAGAGCACTGCGGCCACTGCTCGCTCCATCGCCCAGCCCTGAACTTTTCTCAAGTCTACAGCCCAAGCTGACTCCTGCTGGACAGGCTACCAATTCTCTCCTCACCCCTTACGCAGGACACATCACATCTTTGCACAAGTATCATGTCCTTGGGGCCATAAGGATTAGGTGAGAAATTTGGCCAAAAAAATCCGTGAAACCAAAATAACGCATGTTGTCTTGCTCTTGGTTCTCCTCATCTTGAGAAGTGAACTGAGCCTTCTCCAGGACCGCCTGGGCGTCTTTCAGTGCCAGTGGGTAACCCAGGACCACAGACTACCACACAATCACTCCCTGCTCCCGTACAGTCAGGGTCACCCCCAACATTCAATTCCCGAAGGCCATGTGGCTCCTTACCCATGTGCATCGCCCCTCCACGAAGTACTTGCAGATGACTTTGCCCTTCTTGTCAGACTGCTGGTGGGGTTTGTCATGATCACCCCTCCGGTAGCTGCCCCCGCCGCCATCCTGTAAGGAGCACAGGAGCCCGGTGTGGTAGGGAACCCACAGGAAGGGTGGAGATGGGCTCTGGCCAGTGAGTAACCAACAGGAAAAGGGGATGAGTGCTTGAGAAGGCACCGACATGCCGAGGCTACAAGCACTGGGCCT
Source organism: Dolichotis patagonum (assembly GCA_004027295.1). Lineage (NCBI taxonomy): Eukaryota > Metazoa > Chordata > Mammalia > Rodentia > Caviidae > Dolichotis > Dolichotis patagonum. Next base: position 1,151 of record PVJX010032328.1, read on the forward strand.
GGGGGCTGGGTACTGGTGCTGGTGCAGGAAAGCCACTGGCACCTGGAACTGTGGGCAGTGGAAAGCTTGAGTTGCACCCGCCTGACAGGGACACATCTGCCCCCGGAGCATGGGCTACAGCCCTCCTGGGAGGCTTCCCAAGCTAACTGGCTGAGTTGCTAGAAGCTGCCGAAGCACAGATCACTGAGAAGGCTGCATGTGCTGACAACGTGGGCCATAAACACAGGGGGTCCCGCCAGCAGAGCAGCCCCCACGAGAGATGACAGTGCCCGTCAGCTCCCGGGAAGGGTTGCTGGGAGCAGGGGGACAGGATGAACCTCACCCAACGACTCATTAAAAAACCCCCAGGAATTCCCACAAGGAGCCTTGGCCAAAATCATCGGATCCAAAAGAGGAGTCACTCACGCCCATGTCATCGTCATAGAAGTCTTCATCATCGTTCATTCCACCCTTGTTCATCCCTCCTCGGCTGCCGCCTCGGCCTCGGCCCCGGCCCATCCCTTTCCCTCGGCCCCGGGAACCCCGGCCCCGGCCTCGACTTAACCCTGCAGGAGGCAGTGAGAGTGCATCAGTCTGCTGACCCTTCCTGGGTCCCACACCCAGCATGTCACTTGCAGGACCCCTGCCCACCTCGGCCTCGGCCATCCTTGGACCGGCGGTACTGGTTTAGCTCCTTGGAGTATTCATCGTAGTCGTCATCCCCCATCGGCTCGTCACCTTCTCCATACTGCAATTCCGGAGAGAAGGGGAGGGCAGGACAGTGTCAGGGTACCTCAGGTCACTGCCTGGAACTGTGCGCTCTGCCCTCCTGGAGGCAGGGGACCAACCCGAGGGACTGAATGTGCCGCTGGGACGGCAGGCCCTGGCAAGGCCAGCACAGTGGCGCTGCACATAGCAGCTGGCATGGAAGGGTGGGAAGATCAGCGCCTGAACGCGCAGGTGCCTGCCAGGAAAGGTGTAGAGCGAGTCCAGAGGATGTTCAGCAACTTGTCTCTAAGGAGGGGATTTTCTTCACAGCCTGCCATTTGACACCTTTTCCATTTCACTCCATGTGAAGAGCTCCTCTCTTCCAAAGTAAACAATTAAAGCACAGGAATCTGCCATCCAAGGCTGCCTTTCTCCCTCAGCATGGCTACGGGTCCTTCCTGCAGCCTCCTCCCACCATGCCTGGGCCCACAGGAAACCTCACCTCCATCTCCTCCTCGTAGAAGTCCTCCTCATCGTCTGGGTGCTCTCCTCCCACGGAGCCTCTGCCCCGGCCTCGGCTGCCCCTGCCCATGCCCCGGCCTCGAGATCCCCCGCGGCTTCCTCGGCCTCTGTAGCCCCTGCCCCGGCCTCGGCTGCCTGTGTGGAGATTCCTATAGTGAGCCTTGGGGGAGCAGTGCCCCAGTGAGAAAGAGGTAGCCCCCCTGCTGCCCATCTGGAGTTTGGTCCCTGCCACCCACCCTGGCTTTCTGGACACAAGGCCACTGCAGCCCTTGTCCCTGCTTCAAGGTACCTGTCCCCTCAGGGCTGAAGGGCCCAACAGCAGCTACCAGCCACACAAGCACCTGGGGCACAGCTGCTCCAAGCTAGGAGATGTGAGTACAAAACACACACTGACTTCAAAGACTTATGGAGAAAGAGAACAGAAATCATTTTGATTGTTGAAATAGATTTGGAATATATCAGTTAATGAGATCAGTTATTAAAGTTTGCTTAATGTTTGCGTTGCAAACATGGCTCTGGAACACGTAACATGACATGGTAGTTGGCAACTCATGACTGAGGCTGAGGCAGGAGTCTTTCTGAGTTTGAGGCCAGCCTGAACTACATAGAAGACCCTGTCTGAAAAAAAAGCAAAACTATACTAGGGATGGTGGCACATACCTATAATCCCAGCACTCAGGAGGCTGAGGCAGGAGGATGGCTGCAAATTCGCAGCCAGGTTGGGCTACACATTGAGTTCAAGGCCAGCCTCAACTACACAGTAAGACCTTGTCTCAAGAAGAAAAGCAAAAAAACCCCAAAAGATTTCAAAAGGCCCCTTGGGCCAGTCTGTCTCTGGAAGGAGACTGTTCCAAGGCTCCAGGCTGGGCTGCTAATCTCTGGTGCTTGGCCTTCCCCCACCATCCTCTCACAGGCTGTAGGCCACAGGTTCAAGGTCTAGAGGTATGGCAGAGGCCTGGGCTGCAGCCACACCTGGTCAGGTGATGAGAGCCAGGGATAAGGACGACATTGGGAAGCTGATATACTGGCCCAGATGAGAAAGCAGCTGTCCCTCTCTCCTCTCTCCCCACAGCTCACCAGAAATGAACTTTAAAAATCGTACTTCAGGCAGCCTGGCCTTTTCCCTGCCTTCTACCAGCCTGGCACCATCCCGAGCTCAGCCTAGCCAGGGATCGGCTTCCCGACACCATGGGGGGGGGTTTCACCATAGCCCTTCACACATCCCCCTTCCTAAATGACCACCTGTGTCTCCTCCCAGACATGAGCCTCTGGAGGGCCAGGCTCTGCAGTCTGCTTGGCCCCGGCGCTAGGGCTGGCTCACCTCGGCCTCGGCTGCTACCCTCCTTGGAACGGCGATACTGGTTCAGCTCTTTGGTGAAGTCATCGTAGTCATCCTTGCCCATGTCTTCTTCTTCGTCCCCCTCATACTCGCCATACTGTTCATTCTCGTAGTCTTCGTACATGCTGTAGCCCTTGCTGTCCATCTTGGAGTAGGACTTCTTGGGGAGGGATGAGGTGTGCGATGGGGGGTACTGCTGGTGGGACTGGGTCCCGGGGAGATGGGGGAGACGTGAATTGGCCTCGTGGCTGGGGGCCACCAACCACCCAGGTGCCCACAGCTCCTCCCAGATGACTCTGGGGCCTGGCTTTCCCCTGAAGGGCTGGGACAAGGCGTCGGCCCTTAGGAAAGGGCAACCGTTCAAAGGAAGCAGAAACCCAGGCCCTGTGACCCCTGGTAAACCAAGGACAAGAGAAGAGGTATTGCCGGGGATGGAGGGCAACCACGTTTGGGAGGGGGACCAAGGCAGGAAGCCCGCTGCACTTGAAATCCCTCTAAAGCCTTGGAGTTCAATTACTGTCCTGCTTGCCAATCACACTACAGAGCAGTTTCAGAAGATGCTTTCCAAGGTGTGCTAGTGCCAAGTTGTGCTGGAGAAGAGGAAAACATGTATACACAGAAGGAAAAGGATGTCCTTTAATGAGGAAACGCACAGGTCTGGGGATGTGGCTCAGCTGCACAGCACTTGCTGAGCAGGTATGAGGACCCAGGTTCAATCCTTAGCCATACACACGTGCACACACAAAGGGAATGGACAGATTAATTATGTGTTCAGACAACAGGGTAAAGAAAAGAGCTACAGAGCAATGGAAAAACAGAGTGTTTGCCTTGCATGCACAAGGCCCTGGGTTAGATCCCCAGCACCATGGGGAAAAAAAAAAAAAAGGAAAAGGAAAATAGAGAAACCCTAAGGGCATGTTGCTGAGACAGGGTGCCATGGTGTATGCTTGCAGTTCCAGCTATTGGGGAGCCTGAGGCAAGAAAATCATTTGAGCCTAGGGGTTCAAAGCCAGTTTAGGCACCACAGTGTGATCCCCATCTCAAAATAAATAAAAATACATAAATACATACATACATACATACATACATACATACATACATAAATAAATAAATAAATATTGCTAGCAGAAAGAAGCCAGTTCCAAAATACTATGGACTGTATGGTTCCAACCAAGACAGGCATTCCAGAAAAGCCAAAACTGTGGAGACAGTAAAAGATCGGGAGTTGGGGTGGGGAAGAAGCCAAGGATGAACAAGAAGAGCATAAGCAGTGAAACTACTGTATGATGCTACAACCAAACCTGGAGCTGTAACCTAAGTGAAGGACACCAGTGAACACTACTGGATCAGCACGAAATTCTGCAGTATGACCATGTGTCGTACTAGTACAGGCGTCAATGATGGGGGGACTGTGGCATGAGAGGGTAAGGGAACTGCACTATCTGTCCAGTTTCTTATAGATGTAAAACTGTTCTAAAAAATAAAAAAGTGCATTAATTTTATTTTTTGTTGTTGTTTTGGGTTTTTTTTGGTTTTGCTTTTTGTTTTTTTTTGAGACAGAGTATCACTATGTTATTTGAGGCTGGCCTTGAACTTACTATGTAGCCCATTCTGGCTTTAAACTGCAGTTATCTTTCTGTCTCAGCCTCCTAAGAGCTGGGATTACATGCATGTGACACCTCGCCTAGCACAGTCTATTAATTTTAAAATATCCACATTTAAGCTGGGCATAGATTTTTCTGGGGGAAAAATGTACACAACTGAACAAATAATGTGCTGAACAAATTTATATTCTTAAATTCAGAGATATAATGCAGTATTTGACCTCTGACTATAAAACCTTTAAGAAACAAACAAACAAACAACTTTTTAAGATAATTTATGCCCCTGACCATTTCCTTCTCTTGCCACAAGTCACCTATGGACAGCAGAAAGCATTCAGCTGTCACCTGGGCCAGTGAGACACACTGAGTCCTGACAAGGCTGTGGAGTAGACACAGCCCAGAGAAGGGTCAAGAGCAAGCCTTACAGAGATCTGTCACTGGGTTTAAATCCTAACTCCTCTACTTTAGAGCTGGTGATCCCATTAAAATTTTCTAACTCCCAATTTCCTCACCTATAAAACAGGGACAAAAATAACACTTAATATCACAGGGTTAAAATCCATGCAGAGTTCATGGAAGAAAGCCCAAATGTGGAAAGAACTCCATGAACCTGGGTCCTGGAGTACTTCTGGTCCCCTGACCCCCTGGCCACCAGGGTGCCAAGCAGTCACTCACCGGAGCGTATGGAGGGCTGTACTCCCGGTACTTGCGGTGCCCCTTCTCGTTGGGGCTGAAATCTGACTCATCTGAGAAGTCTGAGAAGTCATCACTGGAAGAAGCATGGCGCTGCAGTGACAAGAGAGGTGGGTTAGTGACTGCTGCAGATAGCCACCCTGACACAGCCCCAGGACAAGCAATGCTGGCCTGTGCCCCAAGAGCACCATGTTCCACCTGAATTGCCTCACCTGGGGGCACTCAGTGGCAGTGGAGCACAAGCTGCCAGCTCATTAAGACAGAGACACCGAGAAGAGTGCCCTCTGGGTGGACAGGACAGGTCCTGTGCCAGCAGTGCAGCAATGCCAACCTTCCTGGACCTACTTTGTGCTTGGATTTCCTCCTCTTCTTCGACCTCCTCTTCTCTTTCTCACGTTCTTTCTTCCGTTTCCGCTTCAGCCTCCTGTGAGACTTCTCCTCGTCTGAGTCGCTATGGTGTTTCTCCCCCTTTTCTTTCCGACTTCTCTCTTGCCCTCCTGGGGTGTCCTGGGTCTCCTCCGCCCCATCATCTTCCAGTTCACCTTCTTCCAACTCACCATCTTCCCTAAAAGCAACCCCAAAGTCAGCATGAAGTGGGGGGTGTCAACAGTAGAACCCAAGGGCTCAGGGTAGGGGAACCCACAGGAGTGGGGGCAAGCGCTGTGATCTTTGGGATGGGCTGTGAAAGGATGTAAAGACCACCCTCATCTCACCACAAAAGCACTGTGCCTGTGAGTGTAACTGGCTGGATGGATGGTGGTAGAAAAACCAAAGAAACGTAAAGGCACCCCATTGCTAGCAGTCTGGGGCTGGAGTTTAGCTCAGTGACACAGCATTTGTCTGGTTACAAAAGGCGGTAAGCACAATTCCCAGAACCATGAAAAATCAAAAAAGACAGGGACACCACCAGCAAGGTTGTAGACAAACCCAAGCTAGGATGTCTCTGAATGTCCCTTGGGACCACCGTTCTTAGCCGATGGCAGCAGGTTCTGTGGTCACATGAGGGGAGGAAGGGAGACCTCCAGCTGGGGCTGGCCAGGGACCTCGGAGAACCTCGCCATCAGCAGCCGCTCAACTCACTCGGCAGCATTTCTGAAATCCCCTTGACCACGGAAGTGCCTGGCCCAGGAAGCCAGGATGACTGGCACCCCTCCTGCAGCACATTGGCCTGGCAGCTGGAGGCTATGTCCCCAGGGACACTCAGTGAGGGGAGAGATGGTGGCCGTGGACAGCAGTAGGAAAGCCCTGGGTCTGCACCAGGGGTGACCTGCATGCAGCTCTCCATGCTCCTCGGGGCCTGGGGTACTGAAGGACTCCACAATGGTTCCTTAACCACCACTGGTATAGATGATGTGGGCCCTGGGCTTCGGGGTCTGATTTACCCATCAGTCTCACCCCTGAGCAGGGGATGGGGACAGGGATGCTGAGCAACTAGAGCGGGGGAACTCTCCTAGGCTGAGGCTGTTTTCCCCTTCCTTCCTCTGCCTTGCTTCACCTCCTCCTCTGCCTTGTGACTCCCATTTTCATTTGTCACCTCTCCCACGTCACCCCAATGCCCAATACTTTAAAAAGTGTTCTCCAAATATACCAGACACTGCCAGCAGCATGCTGTGGGTGGAGTGGGAACGAGGGAGTGATCAGGGAGGACAGCAGATAGGAAAGGAATCCAGATTTCAAGCCAAACCCACAGACACAGTTTTCACAAGTACAAAAAGTAGTAGAGGAAAGAAAAACAAAACAAAATAAAAATTAACTTCCAAAGCTCCAAAAGAAGACCAGGCTTATAGCTCAGTGGCATAAGTGCCTGTCTGACAAGCACAAAGTCCCGAGTTCTATTCCTGGTACCAAAACAAACCAAAAAAAAAAAAAAAAAAAGCTCTTAAAAGTTCCTTATTCATGATTACAGCAAGTTTTGTATGTGAGCATAAAAATTCCGTCCATCTCAGTTAACTAGGACACAAAGAAACAAAGATAATGTCAAGAGTGACAAAGCTGGGCACAGGGGTGCATGCCTGTAATCCCAGCTACAAAGACAACCAAGGTAGGAGGATTATAAATTCAAAGCCAGCCTAGGCAATTTAGTAAGACCCTGTCTCAAAAACATGAAGGTGTAGCTCACTGGCAGAGCACCTGCCCAGCATATACGAGGCTCTGGGTTCAATCCTCATTACCTCCCCATAAAACAGTAACAAAACAAGTCCAAAGCAGAGGTGCCTTGGGACCGCAGCAGCTAGGCAGAAGTCCAAAGGGTCTAGGGGCTTTGTGGAGAGACAAACGGCCATTTCCTTAGGACCCTCCATGGCCCTTTCACTTACATCACTCCTTTGTCCACCCAGAGATTGTGCCCCAAACACCAAGCAGCCCCTCAAGAGGAGCTTTTCTATCAATCTCACGCTTGATTCGAAGGGGAAGGGTCTGATTTAAACCCCCAATGGTGCTGCCTCCCAGATCCCCAGAGATAGAGGTCAAAGGCAGCTCCGGAACAGAAGTCAGGACGGGAAGCTCTTTTTGTCATTTCAAAGGTAACAACAGGAGATGTAGCAATGTGTGAAGACTGCTGTTTCTTCCTGACCTGCCAGGCTGGCTGGGACTCCTCAGGGAGACACCCAGCAACCTCTGGACAGGAGGGGTGGCATTCCTGACAAGTGAGGCACCTTCCAGCTAGGCAGGAGCCACAAAACCAGGATGGCCTCACCCACTTTAGGAGCGCCACCTTATGGGGAAAACTGCTTTGTTCCCCAGAGAGGAGCTGTTACACAGTGACACAGCAAACTTCTTGCTGTGTAGACACTGGAGGTGGTGACTGGAACAGAATGACTGTCCCCATGGGAATACTGTGGGCGGGGCGAGGACCACACCCCAGAGAAACACAGGGGACAAACACAAAGAAAGGCAGACAGGGCTTGGAGCCAGCCTGGAGAGGTATCCATAAGGAAAAGCTGACCACAGCACTGTCTTCCACACTGTATTCTGGAATGGGAAACACAGAGGAGGTCAGATACCATTCAGGCCACAAACATTTCTGAGTCCCTACAGAGTACCAGCTACTGAGCTACCTGCCTTTTCATCTTCCTAATAGAGAACTGACACATTTCAGAAATTCAGTTTGCAAGATGGCTTCCATGACATGCAGGGCGGAGTCAACTAAGTCAGAACCGGTCTGCAGCCCCAGGGAGCCCCCCCATCAGGTGCAGCAAGGGATTGTCTTGTCCAGGGTCATCTGAGGCCTCCACACAATCCCCCTGCCAGAGTTGGCCCTACGGAACACAAAACTGCTCTAACCTAACTTGGGGATGTTCGCAGCACTACAACAAAAGACCAGACAAGGCACTCAAGCACCTTAACCACCATCCAGAATGATTCTGGAAGAAGCCTCTTTTTTCCAAAGCATTTTTAACCAAGGTGGACAAATACAGCATTTGGATCCTCTTGCAGGCTTCAGCCAAAGATGGATTCTCCATACTGTCTACCAACATTCCAAGACACATTGGGGCTCAGGAAGGTTTGACTGGACAACTTTCTACCCAACGGGCAGTGCAAACTTGGAATCCGTCTCTCTACCTACAGTGCAGCTGAAAAGCAGGAACTTTACAAAGATCACTGGTGATTCATTCACTGAGGTGGATGGATGGGTGGGCCTTCCCTGTGCTAGGGCCCTGCCTAACTCTGCTGAGAGTCACATTCCACCTAAAAGGACTACAACATTAGGTCTGACTGCTTCCTTAAGACTCCGTTCAACGGAAAGAAAGGAAATCAGGCCCACTGGGAGAGCGGGTAGAACGCTGAGGGCTATTCACACAACTGCACAAAGGCAGTCTCCACAAAATGGCAACCAGGTTTAAGCAGTGCCACTTAACAAGCTGCCAGCAAAATCCATGTCAGAGTGGGATTAAATACCGAGGGAGCACGCTTAACAGACTGTGACATAATCCCCCAAGAAAAGTGGGGGAAGCCCCACTGCGCTAATCATTTCAATCTAGACCTGCCAAATCCTCTTGAGACCAGCTTGCGGGAGCAAATCCTGCAGGGCCAGCCCGTGAGGAGGCCGCTGTATTCCCAGAGCCTAGCCCAGCAATGTCCTACCATGGCTGCAGCCAGCCCAGCTATCAGAGCCACAGGAGACGGGAGACCAGCCACACTATGAAACGCCCTCCTGGGAAGGGCCCCCAGGAGGAACTGGGAAGAAGCTGATGCCTGCCCGGAGGCAGCTGTCTGTCCTGAACCTCCAGGACAAAGCTTCCTGAGCATCTGAGTTTCCATTTTGAGAGATGGCAGACCACCTCTTGGGTCAAACAGATCTGGACTCCTGGCCTAAGTAATACGTGCTGGGCCAACTCCTCAAGGCATAGATGTGTGTGGGGTTCATCACATACCATGGGCTCAGCAAAAACAGCACTGTACTTGGAAAAGAGACGTGCTCTGCCACGTGGTCTGGTGGCTTGGGCACAGTGTTTCTTTCTGCAAGGAACTCAACCAACTCTGCCTCTTCTCTAGCAAGCGCTCTTGCTCTATAACCTGAGCCTCGGTGCTCTCATCTGTGGAGTAGGTAACATTAGTACCTATCTTGAGGGCCATAGGTTCAAATCAGACAATAAGGATGAAGCATCTGAAACAGGAGGCAAGGCCACGGAGAAAAACAGAAGTTACAGATTTGAAGAACCAGCTAGCATGAGCACACCTGATCAAAGACAACCCTAGACTGGCTGATGCTGATGGCGATGCACGCTCTGCGGACTGCTGTCACCCTCTCCCAAACAATCCAGCTGGCAAAACTGTCAAAACCAGCATCTCCCCTTTCTTAGCTCTCAGCTACGCTATGCTAGAAAGCAACCAGGTGGTGACCAACTGGAAGAGAGACAGGGAGAGGCCAGACCCAGGTAGAAAGGACAAAAAGCCCCTGGGAGAACAGTGCCTGCAGCACGGCAACTGTCTAAGCAGGAGAGTTGAACAACACATGCCTGAAATGCTAGCACTTCAGGAGGCTGAGGCAGGAAAACCACTACAAGCTTGAGGCCAGTCTGGGATATGTATTGAGTTCAAGGGCAGCCTGCACTATAAAGACCCTGTCTCAAAAAATAAAATAAAAAGTTGGACAAAGCTGAAAGGTACCAAGGGCTTATGGCTCTACCTGACTTATGAGGGAAGAAAGAGGCAAAACAAAAAGGAACTCATGGGAACAGTGGCTATTACCTGATGTTCATGAGGCAGCTAGGTTAATGTGAAGGTCAGGGTTATGATCATTAACTGCCCAGACTCTCAACAGATTGCCTAAGTAGGCACTGAATGACCCATTAACTAGGGACAAATTACGAAAATTACAAGGAGGCTCAGCCTCTTCAAATGTTTAACCGCTGGCCTAAGTACAGAAATCCGAGATCTGGGCCTATCTCTGTTGGACGCAGGAGCAAAGGCCCAGGGCCTTTCCTTTTCCTGTAGAACATCAGATCAGACTTCACACCTAAGAAAGGCCCCCACAACCTTCCCTTGAATTAGGAAGTGGAGAATAGCCACAGGGAAACCTCGCTGAGGGCTTTCAGAGCCAGGAAATCCTTGAACTAAATCTCTGGGCTCTGGATGTGTTTTTCAGTGTCCTTACTACCTAGTTCATCAACTAGAAATGGAGGGCAACAGAGCTCTGTGTCCCTTCACCTCAGCATTCTCAGATGTGGTCTCAGCCCACTCTGTGATGTCATGCCTTTCCATGGTAACATGCCAACATCACAGCAACCAGCTGAGCGGCAGGCAGAGGCCAACCAGGGCATTTCATTTCTGCACAAGCAAGATGGCATACCATACAGGCATCCAAACGCAAGCCACCACCTCCTGGCAGCTGCAACACGGGCCACCAGAGCAATGGGAACCTAGACCAGGTATTTGAGACACTAACTACTTGTTGTTAATTTTGTTAGGAAAGATGGCAGCATCTTTTGCCATATAAAAAACAAATCCTGCCAGGCATAGTGATACTTACCTATGATTCCAGCTCTCTGGGAAGCTGAGGCACAGGATTGCAAATTTGAGTTCAGTACGGGTAACTTAGCCAGACCCTTTCTCAAGTTAAAAAGGAAAAAAAAAAAAAAAAAAAAAAAAGGCTGGTTGGGAGGCTGCTGGGAATGCAGTTCAGTGTGGAAGTTGTGAGTTCAATCCCCAGTATGGAATGGAGACACATACCTATGATCCTAGGTACTGGGAAATTGAAGGAGGAGGAAAGTTGAGGAGGCCAGCCTGGCTAATTCAGTGAGACTTGTTTTCAAATAAAGGGTCGGGGATTTGGCTCGGGAACATAACACCTGCTTAGCATATGTGAAGCTCTCAGATGGGAGGAAATTAATGAATGCCCATGGAATGATAGCAGAAGAACCAGAATTAAAATCTGAGTTTGGGACTTACTTTTACTTTTTTCTTTTAATATTATGAAAATTAAACTCAGGGCCTCACTTTTGCCAGGCAAGAGCTCTACCACTGAATTATATATCCCTAAGCCTTGCTTATTCTAAGACAGGATCTTGCTAAAATAAATTGCCCAAGCTGATCTTGAATTTGTGATCCTCCTGCTTCAGCCTCCGAAGTTCCTGGAATTAATGGGGTACCACCACCAAGATTTTCTGACCCCAAGCTCCAGGTTTGTTTTCTTTTTTTCCCCCCAGCTCTTAACAATAGAAACTATATGAAAAAGAATAATGTACTAAACAGGCCAACTGACAAACAACCCTTACCTTGAAATTTATGAGTACAAAAAAATAAGACATATGTATATAAAACAGAATATGTGAAACAACTGAGTGATTTCTTGGTACTCACTGTTAACTGACTCCAAAAGGTGACAAGGACCAAACTGTTTTGGCAGGAAAAGGTAGGGAGTCACGAGGTAATCCACACTGTTAAGTGCTGGCTGTTGTGCACGTCAAAGAAACACTGATCACCAGGACAAACACCTTAAACCATGGAGAGCACCAAATGCAAAGACTTTTACAACAGCCAGTTCCCTAGTTATGACTGCATTCCAACAGCTGGCAAAATGAGGCACCGAGACACTGCACAAGTTTCTTAAAACATTTCACATCCCCAGTTTCTTCAACTGTGAGGAGAAAGCAACAATGGAACCTCCAGGATGAGGTCATGGGGAGAATTCCACGAGCCTAGGTACACAATGCAGTGAGTACAAACCCAGCTCACAAATGTTTAGGAGTAGAAACTACTGAAATGCACAGATACAAGATTGGTACAGTCCTTCCAACAATGGCATTCAAAAATGTGAGCAAGGATGTTTGGATGGTTTAGGAAATAAGAAGTGCACTGGAAGATCTAAGCAATCCTAGTAAGAAATAAACAGGACCGATCCCAAGGCAGAAAGCGAAACACATCCATGGGAGGTAAACTGCATAGGCCAGTAACAGGAAACTGAACACCTTAGTACCCAAGCATGCAGCACCCACAACTGGAACTCCTGCAAGCACACAAACCTCTCACAGCAGAACAATTGCTGTCTTAACAAACAACAAAAAAATAAGACACAAATTTGTAATCCCAGTACTCAGGGGACAGAGGCCAGCCTGGGCTACATAGGGAAACCCGCTAACAAAAACAAAACAGAGCAAAACCAAACCCACCCCAAACCTGCAAAAGAAGCCTCAGGGAGACAAAGTTGCCATTTCCTTTGCCTCAGCACATCTTCTACTTCTATTGCTTTGAATACAGTCTTGCTCAATCAGCAAACACAGATCTCAGATCCAAGTTTCTCCTGGCAGATCAACCTCTGGAATTTGCTTCTCAGGAATTAAGTTTTCTAACCACCTTCTCAGGCCAACAGAGCTGCAGACGGCTGAAAGCTGCAGAGGTGCTGGATCTTACCCAAGGCAGCCAGATTATCTACTACTCCCAAGAGGAAAGTCTTATTTAGCTATGAATAAAGACTACATCTTGTTTATAATTTTTTAGGAGAATCAATTTGGTTCCATTCAACATACTTTGGATCAAGACAAAGTACTACTATTTTCTTCTTAATAAGAGACCTGGCCCCAGAATTTGAAATTTCTGGCTTACAACATAGTTTCTCCTTATAGCTGCAATTATCTGAAAGACAACAATGTTAATCTCCAGTCACCTGTGGACACCAAAAAAGAAGACAAAGAAGCTCAGTCACTCTAAGTTTACAAAGCCCAGCACAAGGTCAGACCCAGTTTGGGAGGGTGCTCAGGACATACTGCACAAGAATGGAGTGTCTATGTCAGCTACCCAAACCTCTTAGATAATTTCCTAAGAACCCCCCCCCCCCGCAGCAATGCAAAGCACTTCAAGCTCTGATGAGGTCCCTGAGGGGCTATCTTGTCACAAACTCATTTTCTGAGTAGTTATCAAGGGCTTCCTGATTGGTTAGAAAGAGACAGGCTGAGTAAAAGAGACAGACAGAGGTGAACAGGGCCTCCCAGGGAAGTGGCCTGCAATGTCGTGCATCTGATTTGGTTACTGTGACTGCTCTGGTGCCCTGGGCAGTGGCAGGGCCAGCCTAGAATCCCAAGGAAATCTAAACCTTGGTGTCTGTTAGGAAAATGAGGAGGGCAATAATCCAAGCCAGCTGCAATGGTCATTTGACAAGTGACACTAGTGTCAAGGCCCAAATCCTTGGGCGGGGCCATAGCAGGATGTGTTAGCTGTGATCCACTTCCACACTGGGCCTCAACTGGTGTCCAGTTTCTAGTCCTAATGAATGAAAATCCCTTCCATTTAGAGATTCAAAAGCCCAGCCTTGAGGGGCGGGGAGTTTTAGCTCAGCAGCGTAAGTGCCTGCCTGGTAAGGTTGAGGTTGTGAGTTCAATCCTGATTTAAAAAAAAAAAAAAAAAACAGGCTTGAGCCTTTACATTCCCTGGAAAAAGCAGAATACAGAAATGTAAGAGCTGCTGCAGACTGGGGACAGGAAGTGAGGTACTCCCTCCACACTGCCAGACTTGAAACCAGAGCCCTTGTACCCCCTACTCCCTCCCACAATAGCAGTGGGGGTTGAGGGAGGGATGTGTGGGCAACCACAGCAGGGAAGAGGCCAACAAGGGCTAAAGACTAACATGTCAGCTTTTGGCCAAGGTCTAGGTCCCAAGGACTCCCTGCTGCCAGGTGACACGTCCAATATAACAAATGGGTGTGGCTGTCTGCCAATATACCGGTCACTACAAAACAGGTCAGCAGTGGTGGCTCAAAGCCACTCCTATCCTGGTTACAGTGGCTTTCAACCTTTTTACCTTGACCCATACCACCTCTTCTACATTCCATTCCGCTCTAACCAAAGTTTCACGAAGCCACATGTCTAACTTGATCCTCTTCAGTTGCTTTGTTTTATGAATGGGAAGACAAATCAATAAATGGACTTCATATCCTAATGATTATAATCTGCAGTTACAAAAATGTACCAGATCTGAGACAGCACAATGGGGAGAGAGATATGCCTCCAGCACACCAGTTCTGTGACCTGGGATAAGCTACTTCCCCTTTCTGTTGCAATGCCACTGCACCAAATGAGCTAATGTGAGAAGCCCTCAGCAGGCGCCTGGTGGGTAATCTTTGACCGTCCAATCCACAGTACACAAGTGGAAGTGGCACTGCCACCCCTTGGGGTGATGAAGGAGACTGGCTTAGGAGTGGACAAACACAGAAGTCACATTCAGAGTGCCAGCAGCCAACCACGCTCAACATCTCTCTACCAACAGAGGGCACTGCCTGGAAGGAGCAGAGCAGCCTGCAGGATACCCACCCAGCCTTAGCGCTGTGAAGCACACTCTCGGTGACCACCTGAATTCTAACTGGGACAAGGAAACCGGTCTCAGCCAGCTAGCTGCTGGGCCGGCAGGTCTCCTGATAACTTGGCCTGCCATCAGGTCATCGATGCTAACCTTAGGACTTGTTTTGTTTTCTGACAAAGTGTCTCACTATGTTGCCCAGGCAGGTCTCAAACTCCTCCTGGCCTTAGCCTTCCCAGAGCTGGGATGACAGGTGCCTGCCACCATGCCCAGCTCCTAGCCCTACAGCTTTTAAGGCATGGGCTTTGCTCCTCTGGATCAATAAACTGCAGTAGCAAGTTTTTATGGAGCCCAGAAACTGCAGAAGGTAAGTCAGACCAGAGGATATGAAGCTGGTAAAGGTGACGTTGGCCCAACTCTATAACCAAAGTCCTCAGCACAGACAGGGTCTTTGCACACTGTACACTCAAACAAAAACGTTTCTGTGCTGAGAAAAAGTGTGGGACAAGCCTGGCTGCTCAATAAATAAAAAACCTTAAATGACTTAGCCAAAGTACTCGGGGGTGTGAGATCCTGACAGACCATCCCCTCAGAAACCCTGGAGAGGGGCAACGGCTGAGTAAGGTGGTAGCACTAGCTGGTGGATGGTTCAAGCTCTAGTTCCCTGGTTTCTCAGTCCTCAGGAGCCCTACCATGGCTGTAGCACTGACTCAGATTCCAAGTGCAAAAGATTCCTGACAGCCAGGTATGCTGTCCTTCAAGTGTAGTACCAGGTACTTGGGAGGCAGAGGCAGGAGGGTCACAAGTTCAAGGACGGCCTGGGCCACCTAGGGAGACCCTGTCTCAAAATTAAAAATAAAAGGGGTAGAGATGATAGGGTACTTGTCTAGCATACACCAAGGGCCAGAAAAAAACAAGAAGATAATTGACAATACAGTCAGTATTTGCTCGAGACAATAGGACTCTTTTAGCATCCAGAATAAGGACACTGGGCAAGTAGGAAATGCTGTAAGATGGCTTCTACTTACTTTCAAGCCCAATCAGCAGCTCCATAAAATAAACTGACCAGAACCCTGAAAGGTGAAAAAGATCAACTTCCTTCAAAAATACAGCCATCGGCCTTCCGTTTACCCAGGAGACTGTAAATGTTCTCTTTAGAACCTCTACATAGTTGAGAAAGATTCACTGAATCGTGAGCATTGTGGGAGTGTTACCCTTGTATCCATTTGGCCACGATGACCCTAAGAAGTAGGCACCATGCTCAGGCCCACTGCACACTGCCAGGGAGAGGCCAGGCCTGGGCATTCTTATCTGGCTCCAAAACCTAGTCTTCCTCCACATCCTGTTGCCACCTCCAGTGTTCAAAAGGATGTCACCACTTGCCTGACAAACAAGGAGCTGAGTCACCAATCCACTCACATGCAACGTGGCAAAAATATTTAAAAACCAGAAAGATCCTTTATCTAATGCAATATGACTGGAAAAATAAAAATAAACTATGCTCCCAGCAAATACCCATAACAGAAAGCAGCTAAAGAGCTGGGTGTGGTAGCCCACACCTGTTGTAATCCCAGTACTCGGGAGGAAAATTGCTGTGAGTTTGAGGCCAGCCTGGGCTACAAAGTGAATTCAAGGTCAGCCTGAACTTTATAGCCAGATCTTGTCTCAATAAACGAAACAAAAACAACCTAAAAAGAAGAAAACAAGCAAGCAAGCAACCGTATCTATTACTAACCAAGAGGCCCCATTTTCATTATTGTCACCAACTGATTAACAATGACCCCAGTGGGTCATATACCAATAATCTTACTGCCCACCTCACATTATTACTAACACAAAAACAGCCCATCATCAAGACTGTGTCTACATTAATATCAAAAGCAAAGAGCTCTGCAGGAAGTCTAGGCCAAGAAATCTGGAAGGCTAAATCATCAACATTGGCTCCCCTCAATCTCATCTTTACCTTTACTCATCAAAGTGAACTTCACGTGCCACCAGAACTGGCAGCTTTCCCGTATTAGGTTCTAATTCTAAAACTGGTCATTTATACCAACAGGATTCTCTCCAATAAGCAGACTGCTCATAGGGTCCTTGAAGGAGCCTAATATACATCAACTGCCAGGAAGCTACAGTGTTAGTAGTAGCTATGCTGCCTGCCATGCTACAGGTTAGGCACCTTGCTCAACTTTGCTTTTCACTATTTGCTCTGTCATTCAACTTCCCCAAACAGGGTCATAATCAATTGCTTTGGCACTAGAAGATACTGTCCACTGGGACCAGTTAGGTTCTCTAGAACATGGCTTAACTTAAAGCTATCCAGAGACTTAAAGTTTCATTAGTGATTTTCACCAGAGGTATTTTACTGTAACTACATCTAGCCTTTATAAAGAGATGTTTCTAAGGACTCGGGAGCCACAAAAATAAAACACAAGTGAACGGCTTAAGGCAACCTTGAGACAGCCATTTCTTTCCATCAGGGAGGTAAGAGATCTAGGCGTAAGGTGCAGAGGTGGAGGCATTATTAGAAGATGAATTGCTGACCAGGCTCAATGAGATTGTTCTACATTTAACTATATGGAAATTTACAAACTTCGAAGCCAAATACTCAACTCAAGGTGTCAGTCAGTAAACAGCTAAGAAGGCCTCATTTCCACAGGTGTGAAAACATTTTTCCCATGAGATCAGCCTTCCTGGCTCAAGCAAAACCACACTAGTGGTTTTCTAAAACAGCTAGCTTTACCTAAAATTCTAGCTTGTCAAGAATCAAAAATTTAAACCTTTAAAACTGAAAACCTAACTCAGGGTCAGGAAGATCGGATGGATTGGGATTAGGAAATTCTGTATTCTTCCTACAGAAGAACAAACTTGAGACAATAAAAAAAAGGATTTTGACTATAACATCCATGCTTTTATGGTCACAACTGGTTTTGTTTCTAATGGGAGATCTAGATTTGCTGTGAAATAAATCCTCTCCCTGAGAACAAAAATTTAAAAGGTTTTAAGGGTTTATAATTTGCTGTTAAATCAGGCATTCTGAGTGACACCCTTTTCTTTTTCTTTTGCAACATCCATTAATTTCATTTTTAACTACTACTGGTACATCAGTTTAGGGGAGAAAAAAGGTAGTACTGTGACATTTCAAAAACAAGGTTTGCCAAAATGCAGTCTGATTGAATTACTGGGGCTTCTTAGACTTGATGGATGAGATTCTCTTGAGAAAACAAAAAAAGCAAAAAATAAAAAACCTGTGTTGATGTGTCTGAGTGTGTCTTAAATGTTTGAGAAAATCTACAGATTCAGTTGATTGCTAAAATTTTCATGTTCAAACAATGTCCTTAAAATTGCATTTTAAAAACTAAACTTGAATAAAAATTCTTCAACAATTTAGTAATCCTATAAAATTCAGACTCATCAGTTAATACCATTTTCTGCTCTTAGCGTCTGGAGGAGGAATTTTACCAAGGATGGGAAACTTCAAATAAGTGCAATTCCTTTTCAGACTGGACAGTGTGTTCGTTTTGTGCTTTGGACATTTTTCACAGGATACTATCCATTCTGGGAATTTCTTCCTCCCATATTTTACACATTTCCTCCCTTATTTTATACACTTAAGACCACCACTGCACCACAGTTGTGAACATATTAAGAATAAAGTGGCCTAATGAATTGCAGTTCGTCTCATCTAAATGTGAGTGAACACGTTTCTAAGAACGTAAAAAAAGAACTGTCTTTTGGAGAAGGTTAGGGCTGTGCGTTAGAAAGACTGCTAACAAAGTATGTCAGGGACCAAAGTGGGCTAGAATGAAAATGGAACTTCAACGTGTTTTGGCTTTTAACCCAAAAACTTATGCTTGTAAAACACATCAGAAGTGGTGTTTGGTTCTGCAAGTCATTTCTGTTTGTTTTTTTTCCCTTTGTACATGTAGGATAGGGGACCAGAAGTGTTCTCTCCAACATGACTGGGCGTGTAACACATTTGGTATCAACTTTTCACGGTCAGGCATGTGCTTTCCAACAAAGAGCAGTGGAGACAGGCAGAGATTGGGGCTTGACAGTTTACACATTTTGTGCTTCAACAGTACTTTACAAATGACTTGCTCAATTTAAACGTCCGTCACAAGACACATTGGAATAAAATGAGGAAACTGGACCTACTTGAACCACAAGCTTTTTGGCGGAGAGGTGGGGAGAACTTTAACTTGAATGCAAGTATCATAAACCAAATTTAGTAAACTTGTCTCCTACACGTGGCTGGATAAAGTAATGGACTGATGTGGAAGGAGGGTCCCCAAGAGTCTGAAAACATGGGCCTGTTATATAGATTTTTGTCATGTTACAGTAATACTTTTTTTTCTTTGAGAAAACTGTGTACGTCAAATTTTAAAAATTAAACATTGAAAGGATGTGCAAGTCTAAAAGGGCTCAACAGGGTTAGAAACCTGATTTGAACATATAAATTCATTCTTTCAAGCATCACTTTTGGTCTAAAGGCGAGGAGTAAGGCAGGCAGGAAAAGGGACAAAAAGAGGGAGATAATTGAATTACTCAATAAAAGAGGCTACTTACCATCCCAACCCATTGTAAGACATACACTTCTGACATAAGAGAACTCCTTAGAGGTCGAATAAAGCGTGTGAGCACCTTTGAGTAATGCACCTGCCCCCAGAGAGGGGGCCCCCGGAAGCCCAACGTGGGCTTAGCGAACAGACCTTTGCTAATCTGTTTATTTCCTTGAACTGGAGTCGGGCTGCGAAGGGCTGCGAGTCCCAGGACGACACATTTAATTAAAA
>PVJX010032329.1:0-20489 GCA_004027295.1 Dolichotis patagonum
TGGGAAGTTTTCAGCTATTACTTCTGTAAATATCCTCTTGATATCATTTGGGCTGTCCCCTTCTTTTTCATTTATCCCTATTAATCTTATGTTATTTTTCTTTGCATCATCTTGCAGGTGTTGAATTGTTATTTCCTGATTCTTTGTTATTTTTAAAAGATCTTGTCTTTCCTGCTCACTGGCTGCAATCTTATCTTCATGGTCTGAAATTCTGTCTTTACTTTCATTGAGGCGGTTTTTACAGCTTTCAATAGAATTTTTCATTTCCTGTATATCTCTTTGAATCTGCTTTATGCATTCTGTTTGTTTCTTATATTGTTCTTTTAGGGATTCTATCTGTTTGCTTTGTTCCTCTAATTTTTTAGCTGTGTTTTC
This sequence comes from Dolichotis patagonum, assembly GCA_004027295.1. Taxonomy (NCBI): domain Eukaryota; kingdom Metazoa; phylum Chordata; class Mammalia; order Rodentia; family Caviidae; genus Dolichotis; species Dolichotis patagonum. Next base: position 376 of record PVJX010032329.1, read on the forward strand.
ACTAGATGCATTCACTATTTCTTTCACTGTTTTTATCAATTCTTCTTTTACCTGGGTAAGTATTTCTGGTTTGAATTTCTCCATAGCTTTCCCTATTTGCATGTTTATTTCATTTGCTATCATTTCAGACATTTCAGGTGTATGGCTTCTTTTTTCTTCTATGTACCCAGCTTCTAAGCTTTCTTGGGGAGGGCTAGGGCTTTGAGCCTGCCTTTTGGTCTTTCCTTTTGTCATTTTTCTATATTTCCTTACTTTGAGCAGTGTTCCAAAGCTTTCTCTGTTTGTGTGGCAAATTACCTGTTACACCCTCAGTTCCTGGAGGGGCAGTGGCTACCCCACAGTCTCTTGGCTTCCTCACAGGGTCCTAACTCCCCTCTGTGGGCTCCTGGCTCCCTAAGTTGTAAGGCGAATGCTGGGTGTGGCCACCCCGGAGCCTGTGGAATCTCAGGCAGACCAGGCCACCGTGCTTTGTCCCAGGCAGGTCTCCAGGAGGTTCCCTGCGAGTGAAGGGCCTACAGGTCCCAAAGAGTCAGGCCAGAATGTTGGTTTCTGAAAAGTTCCCGGTCCCAAACAGACCTGGCCAAGATGCCAGTCTCCACAATATTCCCAATCCAAACAGCCTGGGCCACTCTAGGGGTCCAAGAGTTTTGGGTCCCAAAGAGACAGGCCGCGATGCTGCTTTCTGGGAGACTTCCTGGGGGTGAAGGGCGGGGCTACGGGCCCAAACAGACCCGGCCCATATGCCGAGCTCCAGGCAGTTCCCTGCAGATGAAGGGCAGGCCTACCAGTCCCAAACAGTCACGCCGAGATACAGGTCTGCGCAGACTTTCGATCCAAACAGCCCAGGCCACTCTACGGGTCCCAGAGTTTCGGGTCCCAAAGAGACAGGCCAAGATGCTGCTTTCTGGGAGACTTCCTGGGGGTGAAGCCTCAATGTGTCTTATAATGATCTCTTTTTCTCTGTCCTGAGAACTGAATCCAGGGTCTCATGCATACTAGGCAAGGATTGTTATCACTCAATAGCAAAAGTGGGAATGTGGGACAGTGAAAATTTAATAGTAGGAAAAACAGGATTACTCACATTCAGTATATAGTTTGACAGGTTCTCAACAAATGGCATAGACAGTTTTAAGGCTTAGTTACTTTTCTGTCATTGCTGAGACAAATCACCCAAAACCCAGGTCAAAGGAGGAAAGGTTTCTTTAGTTCACAGTTTGTAGAGGTTCCCGCCCATAGCTGGCTCCAAGGCAGGGTGGCACATGGCAGAGGGGCAGCACTTCATGATGGCAGAAGACAGAAAAAGCAACAAGGGAAGGGTACAAGCCTCTTTCTGTTGCTTTTTATCTCATCTTCTGGGAATAGGGTTGATCCAATCCAGCTGGTGACTGAGTCATCCATCACCCACCCTTAATACCAGCACCTTTAATCCCGGCATTGTGCTACAAATCAATCACGTACTCTAGATTCAGCTGCCTCTGAAAATACCTCATGACTACATTAGGCTTTGAAGGGACATCTAGACACAGCGCTAACATTGATCCAGCCATTGTACTTTTGGCTATCCATCCAGACAAATGAAAATGTATGTTCACGCAAAAGTCTTCATATGAGTGTTCATAGCAGCTCCATTTGCAAGTGCCAAAATGGAATAAATCCAGAATTCTTTCAACAGGTCAATTGGTGAACAAACTGTGATCCAGGTATACAATGTGATACTACCGAGGCACAAAAATATACAAACTATAACTCTCCCTTATCTCTTGGGCATATGTTCCAAGATGCCTAGTGGATGCTGAAGCCTCAGATGCTATGGAACCCTATATATTATGTTTTTCCTCATACATATATGCATACATACATACCTATGATAAAGCTTGATTTATAAACTAGGCTCAGTAAGAGATTAATCATATAATCATTAATGAATTAGAAAAAGTCTTATAATAGACTGTAGTAAAAGTTACTTAAAATGTATAAATTGCTTCTTTCTGGAAATTTCCACTTAAATTTTTATTTTGATATTATCGTATCAAAACTATGAAAAGAAAAATTATGGATAAGGGGAAACTATCACACTGATTATTGAAGCAGACTAGGTAAAGCTCTGGGAAATCATGTTGAGAGAATAAAGCCAATCTTAAAACATTAAATGTTGCATGAGTCCCTTATATAACATGCTAGAAATGGAGATAAAACTATTGGTTACCAGGGAAGAGGAACTGGCTGTAGTTATAAAAAGGCAATATGAAGGGTCCTTGTGGAGTTGGAACTGTTTAGTGCAGCCCTTGATTATGGTCATAGAATTTGTTCCATGATTCTGGTTGCAAGCATGCAATTTGGTTGCAACAAACATTGTGAAAAGAATCAAGTTTGGAAACTGAAGTTCCACTGTACAGTGTGGTTGTGGATACAGGAAACTGCCTTGGTGATGAATTGTATATGGTTAAATATTGCAGAGTACAAGTGAAATAAGAAACCTGAATAAGATCATGGATTCTGTCAATATCAATATATCATCTATGAGATTGTAGTATAGTTTTGCAAAATCTTATGGTTGGGAACAGCTGCATAAACAATATAAGTGTTCTTTCTGGGTTTATTTTATCATTCAACTACATGAAACTACTTCTATATGATTATCTGGAAAAAATAGATAAAGGATGAAAAGAGTTTGCAAAGATCAATAACATACCACAAAGTCCAGAGAAGTGAGCAAAGTGTAGAGGAAGCCGAGGTGTTCCTATGAAGAGGCCGTGAGAGGTACTCCCTGGCATTACTGAATTAAGGATCAAAGATAACTCTTCAGAGAGCTGGGAAACAGCTTGATCACAAAATATCCTTCACAAATGATGCATATCAGAGTGTGATTTTTATTCAGTATGTCAAAAATTGAATGATGGTTAACTTAAAATACCTATTATTTAGAATCAAAGGCAATTAGGTATTAAGATTCACTGGATAAAGAGATAACCTTTTTAGGGTTCTCTAAGAGCATCTCTAGAGTTGATGATTCACTAGAAGGACTCGAAATATACAGTTATACACACAGAAATGATTTCTTAGAGTGAAAAGAACAAAGCAAGACCAGCAAAGAAAAAGGTGCACAAGAAAAGTCCAGGAAAAAGCCAAGCACAAGCTTCCAGAGGCATTTTTTCAGAGGGGACATATAGGACACTCTTAATTCCTTCATCAAAGAGCTAAGACAACATATGCAAATACTAGAGAAGCTCTTTTGCAACTCGTGTTTTAGGGACTTACACTGCTGCGTGCCTGGCATGTGCCAAAATCCCAGAGCCCCATGAGGAAAGGTGGCTTTCAGCATTAGTGGCAGTTTGTAAGTTCTGCACTGCTGTAAGTGATCCACTGCTACTGCGTAGGGTAATGGGAACTCTCCCCAAATCCGTTCCCAGAAAACAGTTAAGGACCAATTTCATGAGCAGACCTTTCAAAGGAGAGTAGCGAGACCGTCCATGTCAACTCTCTTCTGCACACAGGCCTGTACTGACAGTGCATTTCTGGTGCTCTTACATCCTGGGGTCTTGCTGAGCCTTCAGGAGCTTCCCCCCTCAGAGCCAGCCAGTTCCAAGGGAAAATGAAGATTTCACCCGCAAACTCTGCTTGCAGGTGCAGACCAGCCACTCTAGCACTCACACTGCAGCCGGTTAATAACTGGTCTCTTATACTCCATCTACTCTTCTGGCATAATCACCCCAGGACCCCACTGCAGACATCTGGGGATAACTCTTATGTCCCAGAGCCCATGGAAAGGATTCCAACCAGCCAGTCCTAAGCCTGCTTACCCTGCTAGGTCATTCCTTTCTATAGAAATCACAGTGAACACCCAGTCTTTCCTCCATTTGCTTATTGACTGACCCCCAAACTTCCTCATGTAACCCATAGTGGCTGTCCCTATTCTGTTGGGATTTGTGGAACATAAGCTTTGTTTTTTACAATGGTAGTTGTCTCTCTTAGCCTCACCATACTTTAATAATAAAACCTACATTTAAAATAAGGCCAAACATCAGACAGGCAGACAGACAGACAGACACACACACACACACAAACACACAGATCAGGTCACTGAAGTGGGATTCAAAGCTATCATGTCCTGTAGGCCCTCATTTTAAAGGCAGTGGCTTGTGGCAGATCATAGTGCTATGGAGCTGGTGGCGTTGGAGAACTGATGGCACTGCCAACTTTGACTCCAAACTGCATTGTTTGTTTTCCCTCTTTGGAATTGTGGAATCGATAAAACCAAGCAATTGAGCAATGAAGAAAATTTGGTTTTGGCCAAGAATTGGAAATGCAAGAGATAGACTTACAAATGAATTTTTGATCTGTTTAGGAAAGAGAATTTATGGATAGAGGATAAAAGAAACAAGGGGGAAGCATGGCCAATAAAAGGGAGGAATATTTATGTTAATTGTGGGAATGGGCAGAGATTTCCCAGGAATTTGAATGCCACCTCCCCCCTGGTCACCATCATGGCAATTATCAACCGTGATGCCACTGGGGTGTATCATGCTACATGCCAATGGGATTGCAATGACATTAGAGGTCACCTACTTGTCACGATGGCCAATATCTTAGGTCCAGCTGATTTTGGCTAGCTCACCTAGGGAGGACTTCTGGCCTTTGGATATCCCATCCTCAAAGATAAGCAACATTAGGGTGAGGTAGAAACCCAGCCAGGTCAGCTAAGCAACATGGTGGTAGGAGATTGTATTGCTAGGAGATGAAATGCTAGCTCAGTCACGCACGAGCTGTGGGACCCCAGCAAATTATACACTAACCTTATACTAACTTTGAGTCTCAGTTTCTTCATCATAAACATGATCACTTCTTCATGGTATTGTAAAAATTAAATGAAAGGAGGCACACCACAGACATAGTAGGTGCCTGTTTTGTTAGTCTCGGAACTATGGCTGCTGGAGGTCGGCAGGAAGGTCTACAGGCAGCAGGCTGTCAAATTCTGAAATGCTGACTGGCAGACCCTGCTCATTTTTAAAAATTTATGTATTTATTTATTTACTTTAAAGAGAATAAAAAACCAAAATGATACAGAATTTGAAAAAAAGAGGATAAAAAATTGACAATGGTTATTATATTGGATAAAAATTAAGTTATGTAATAGATGACATGATTGTACAACCTGACGTTTTCGATTGATTTATCACTATTTAGTATATTTATAGATTATAGTTTGTATACAAAATAATATATAATTTTACAGTTTAAAGAAACATTATTTTTTAAGCTGTCATTCTGTTATGAGATTTTCTGCATACATGTTTAGTAGCATAAAGAAAAATAAATAGGAACATGTCTTATTTTGGGGCTTGTAATTAATAGTATTATTCCACCCTAGTCTTTCTCCTTTCTGGATAGGAGCGATGACATGCCACATTTCAATATTTTCTTACCTGAAAACCTGATGGGATAAAAGGAAAGTAGGGGAGGGGCCTGCAGTAGTTATGCCAGAACTCGAGGTTGCTCATTCTCATCAAGCACTGGGGCGATTACGATGCTGAGTGTGCATGGAATTCGGATCATCAGGCAGGGAGGTTCCCGTCCCAGGGGCCTGCTTGTCACAGTCAGTGCTGCTCCTGTCTCCGAGCCCAGCTGTTAGCACTGGCGAGGACAGAGTGAGGGCCAGACACTGATGATGTCATGCACCAGATGATTTCCAGGAATGGGATGCAGATTAGGAGAAAGAAGAAATGTAAGACCAAGTGCCAGCAAGAAAAGAGAGGCCCCGATTGCCCCTCACCCCCTCATCCCCTCATCCTGTCATCCCACAGCTAGGCAGGATTCCAGTGGGCCTTCCAGACTGGATTTCTGTTCCAGTGTCGAGGGTTTACCCCTTTATTCTGCCTTTGTGTGGGCCAGCTTGCTTCCCAGTCCGGCTGGACACCAGTTGAGGTGGGTATGTCTGTGTCACCAGCTGTGCAGAGCCTGGAATCTTGGGGGTCTTTGGGGATAAGCAGATCCTTGTGCTGGTGGGAGGAAGCCACTGGCTCTGTGGTGTCTTAGTTCTGACTGCCACATTGGAACACCGCAGACTAGGTGGCATGGAAACATTTATCTCTCACAGTTCTGGAGTCTGGAGTCAGAGGTGAGGGTGCCAGCAGGCTGGGTTCTGATGAGCCCTGTTTCTGATTCACACACAGCTACTTTCTCACTGTATTCTCACATGGTAGGCAGAGAGCCATCCAGTCCCTTATACAGACACTGATGCCATTAATGAGTGCAGCTCTCTCACACCCTAGTCACCTCTCAAAGGTCCCACCTCCTGACACCATTGCTGGGTATTAATGAACATTGAGGAGACCGGAGCACGAGGGGTGAAGCTAAGCTTGCCTGCAGCCCCCTCTGTCTGGAAGGTGAGCCTCAGGGTCCCCTGGCTGGGGCCTAGAGTGAGTCTCACTGTGTCACGCAGGCTGGCCTTGAATTCCCTATGTAGCCCAGGCTGACCTCAAACTCACGGTGATCCTCCTGCCTCAGCCTCCTGAGTGCTGAAAGCACAGCTGTTCACCATTTTGCCCGGCTTCAGAGTGGCTTTAGACAGTCCTGCTCGGTGCACTTGGTCACTGTGGCTGGAAGTTTTAAGAATGGTGTGTCTTTTACACATAATATCTAACACATCTATTTTTACCTTTTTACTTACTGTATGCTTGTCCAGAGATGGAGTACAAATATGTACAGAGTAAATGAAATAAAACTCTTTACAAGTGTTTCCCAGCCTATTGGATTTTCATGAAGATTCTGTCTGTTGCCTAATAGCTGTTAAGATTCCACTCGCTCAGCTCTTTTGACATTTATTACAACAGCAAACATTTTGCTGATGCTGGCTCAGTGTGACACAAACACAAATGCAAGACCGATGAGATAGGAGCAGGGGCTGCTTCCAATTATTTGTGATCTGATGAATGTTAGTGTATGTTTCTGCTTCCTTCCTTAAAAATTGTGGCAAAATATATATAGAACAAGTTTACCATCTGACCAGCTTTAAATGTGTAGTTCAGTGTCATAAAGTATATTTAACTTGATGATACAGTCATTGTCACCAATCAGCTCCAAAACATTTTTCTCTTCTCAAACTGAAACTCTGTCCCCATTAAACACTGGTACCTAGAAATGTCTCACAGTTATTCTTTTCAGTCTGGGAGTAATTTATTTATTTTTTTTTAAATTTTATTTAAAGAGAAAACAAACCAAAACAGAATAAAGGGTAGCAACAATACAGAATCCCAAGGAAAAAGGGAAAAAAAACAAAAAAAAAACCACTAAGAAATCATTACTTGACAAATTACATACCGACATCTTGGAAATGGTTGTTCAAATTACAAAATTAAAACATGCAACGTAGACATTCAAACAGTGACACTGTTAACAGTTCTGCTCCATGATCTGACAAAAACAGCAATATGGTTATCCATCTTACAAACTCAAACATAAATGCAATTATATCCAAAGGGTAAAATTAAACACAACAAAACAGAACAAAGCAGGTCACAAGAAAGCAATGTAAGAGACATAAATTTCAAAGCTAGACAAGTGGAGATATCCACTCTCCATCATATTGACTCTTGTTTTCTTCCAAATAGTTGTCCATATTGTCACATACAGGAAATCACATGAAACAACATAGTATGGAATGGATTTGAGCAGGACGAGGAGGGTGTTTCAGGTGTTCAAGACCAGATAATAAAGAAGCCAAGAATGGCTGTCATAGTGTCTCTCATTCTCATCAAAACAGCTGTCCATACCTTCATGTGTGTTGAACTTACAAAACAAAACAAAACAAAACAAAACAAAACAAGCTAAAATCACTTTGAACATAGAATGATAGTTTTGCTGGATTTCACATCATGACATTATGGAATAAGCACTGGGTACAGTAGTGTCTCTTTTTCTTGAAAATAGTTGTTCATTTCAACATGCATTATATAGTTGGTTCTTGTAAACTGTTTATAAGCTCTACACATGCATGAGTTTCTACATGTATATCTATCCTTTCTGCTTTAGAGGGAAAAACAAAACAAAGCAAGACAAAACAAAACAATTCCTAGAAAGCATGAAGCAAAATGTCATATAAACCACAATACAAGGTGATCTACAATGGTTACCATGATGTCTCAGCAGTGTGTAACAACATTAATAAAAACAAAGCATTGGAGATATTATAAGACTTCAAAAGCAGGCAATAATCAAACCAGAGTGGGTATCTTAGTGAATCTTGTCATCTTCAGTGTAGTTGCTTATACTCTTAGACTTGATGCTATCAATCATAACAATATAAATAAATTTGATTTGAATAAAATCAGTCAATACAAGATAGCACTCTAACAAACCAGATTCAAATAAGATCAGTCATAATAGGACAGTATAAGTTATACAGGGTTTCTGAATAAGTTGATAGGAAATTAAGGATGATTACCATAATATGTTCTCTTATTTTTGGGATAGCTGACCGTGTCCTCAAGTCTAGTGTAGGTAGACAAACTGGAACAGCATGTAATCCATCCAAGCAGAGTGATGAGAATAATGTAGATTTTAAATCTTGTTACCCCATTAACAATATCCTTTTTTAGACAATTCCTCCCTTTTCACTCCCATAGGGTGCACTGCTTGTTTTGGGTCCCACTGCCTCCTTATACAGAGCATCTCAATGGACCTTATCTCCTTATCTACTCTGCCTGTGTGTCTCTCTGTTAGTATTTCAAGGCACTCTATACTAGAGATTATACCCAATCTTCTCTGCCTCATTTCTGTTATTCTATTTTTCTGCCATTGGTAGTCTACTTTTCTCTTCCACTCCACTGTCTGCCCTGTGCACTGAGGCCTCTCTGCCACTGTCCCTGAAATGCTCATATTCTTTTTCTCTCTTTCTAACATATCCTTTAGTATTTTTTTGTAAGATTGGATTGGTGGTCACTAATTCTCCCAGTTCCTCTTTGTCATGGAAGCATCTTGCTTCTCCATTAATTTCTAGAAACAGTTTTGCAGGATACATCTGGGCTAGAGGTTGTTCTCCTTGAATTATTTCACTCCAAGCTCTTCTTGACTTGATGGTCTGTGTTGAGAAATCTGCCATGATTTTGATGGGTTTTCCTTTATAGGTGATGTTTCTTTTCTCTGATGGCTTTTAATATTCTGTTCTTGTATTGAATTTCTAGGATCTTGATTATTATGTGTCTGGGTATAGCTCTGTTTTGGTTGTAGGTGGCTGGAGTTCTGTATGCTTCATACGTCTGCATATCATTTCCTTTTTCTATGTTTGGGAAGCTTTCCTTAATAATTTCTGTGAATAGCCTTTGCAGTTCTTCTGCTTTGACTCCTGCTTCTTCATTCACATGCTTTATTCTTAAGTTATAGATCCTCTTGTCATCCTCTAGCCTTTGTATGGTTACTGCCTGCTCCCTTGTTATTTTTAAGAGATCTCCCCTTTCATGATCACACATTGCAAGCCTGTGTTCAATTTTTGATAGTCTATCTTTGGTTTCGTTCAAGCAGTTTTGCCAACTTTCTATAGAGTCTTTAGTTTGCTGGTAATCTCTTTGAATCTGCTTCATGAATTCTAGGTTTTTTTTTATATTCTTCACGGAATGTTTCTCTCCTTTTGTGCTCCTCCATTCTTCTTTCTGTGTCTTCTTAAGAGGTGCCAGGCCTTTCTTTTATTAACCTACCTCTCTCTTGTTTAACTTGAATTAATATTTCAGTTTTCATCTCGTTTATGAGGTCCCGAAGATATCTATGTCCACTGAAGCTGTGTTTGATATTGCATGTTTGCTGCCCTCAGTATCTTTTATATTTACCTCTCCTGGATCAGTAGTCTCAGGGTTGGGGGCTGGGGACTTTTTCTTGTTTCTCCCTCTTGTCATGTTTTTGGTTCCTTCCATACAAGTGTATAGTGTTTCCCAGCCTCTTTTCTTGTTGGTTAGGGTTCTTCTAGAGCACGTAGGCTAAGTGCTTCTGCCCTCTGCTGTTGGCTATCAGAGAGTGAAGTGCAAGCAAGGGTAGTATACACTGGCTCCTCCCCTCTGGGCCAGTTGACCTTCATGGGCCTTCACTGTGTCATTGTGCACTCCCCTTAGGGAACCAATTGATTATTGACAACCCACTGGGTCCCAGCCCAGTTCAAGCAGATTCCACCAATCCACTTTGCAAGAGGAGCAACCAACTGAAGCCGCTTCCTTACAGAGCCAGGACTTTCCTGCCCAACTCCAATATGTCATCTAGTTGGTTGCCCCCTTCCCATGGGAGGGTCCCATTCCCATCACTCACTGCGTGTTGATGCCAGTCCTGAGAACTACTGGGCTTTCTGACCTCTGACCTCAGTGTGTGAATCCACGGTGCCTCTGGGTGGGTCGCATGCAGGGCCAGTTCTGGGCGAGCTGTGTGCAGGGCTGTTCAGCTCCACGCTCCGGCCGCTCAAGCCAGTTGCTTCAGCATGGGTTCGGTCACTCAAGTGTATCTCGGGCACAAATTCAGGTGGCTCAGCCAGAGTGCAGTGCTTGATGATCTTAGCTTCTCTAATGGTAGCCCCGGGACCTCATATTTGAGCAGTTTCTTTCCCTTCAGTTTCTTTCTGGGTTGAGAGAGTCCATCTCCCTCTATTTGGATTTCTCCAGGGTGTTCTATTCTGGAATTTGAGCTGTCTCTCTCAGAAAGGCTCCATTTCCTGCTACCTGTAGGTCTGCCATCATTGAAACTTGGTTATTTTTATTTATGGCTGAGTAGTACTCCATTGTATAAAAATACTCTACATCTTTTTTATATATTCTTCTGTTGACAGATAGTTGGGGTTGTTTTCAAGATTTAACCATTACAAACTGTGCTGCAATAAAGATAGATTCCCATATCCACTGTGGTATCATGTTTTTAATTCTTCTGGGAAGATAAGTAGAAGAATAGCTGGTTGAAATGGAACTTCTAGTCTTGGTTTTTTGAGGGATCTCCACACTGATTTCTACAGTAGTTGCACCAGTATACACCCCTACCAATAGTGTAGAAGGATTCTCTTTCTCCCCACAGTCCCACCAGCAGTTGTTATTGGTTCATAACTTAATAATAGCCATCTTCCTAGAGAGAGAATCTCAGTGTTATTTGAATTTGTATTTCTCAAATGAACTTTTTTTCATCTATTTATTTGCTGTTTGTGTTTCTTCATGTGAAAAGTACGTATTCATCTCAGATGACCATTTTTGGATTGGGTCTTTAAATTGGGGGAGGTCTAATTTTTTAAAAAATTCTTTATATGTTCTAGACAATAGTCCTTTTTCTGAGGGGAAACTGGATACTTTTTTTTCCCACTTTGTGGATTGTCTTTTAACTATATTGGTAATTTCTCTTGCTGTGCAAAAGCTTTTCAATAAGATGAGATCTTGTTGATTCTTTGTAGTATTTCCTGTGTGATCAGGGCTTTGTTGATGAAATATTTGCCTGAACCAATGTCTTCAAGGGTTTTACTTGTTTTCTTTCCCAGCAGATTTAGTGTTCCTTTTTTTTAAAAAAAATATTTAGACCTTTGATCCATTTAGATTTCAGTTTAGTGCATGGTGAGAGATATGGGTGTAGTTCTAGTCTCTGGCTTGTGGAAAGCCAGTTTTTTCAGCAATTTTTCTGATTTTATTTCCACATCTTCTAATTTTTATATCCATCTGTTATTAAGAATTTCTATTTTAATTGTATTTTAAATTTTAATTATTAATATTATTTACTTGAGAATATTAAATATACTTTTTTTACCATATTGAGATTGCTTTATATACACTTTCGTGGCGTAAAATTATATCTTGATTGTTACATTTCTTGACTTCTTTCTCATCTGACTTTTCTCATTTGCTCTGGAGTTTTGATTTGCAGATTTATTCTGCATGGGGAATTGTGTTCTTTCACTGTGCTCTGTAAGAAGTATTGTGTGGCCCCTTCCTCTTCCTCCCAAGGATCCTGGTTTTGCATGAGCCACTGTATTGGCATTTTGGGGTCCTTGCAGCATGGAAGATGATGTGAGAGGCCATGGATGGGGAAATGCATGATTTGGCCCATTTTCTGGTGGCCTGGCTCTGTGCCACTGCACAAAGCTACTCTATTCAGCCATAACCCTGAACAACTGCTGCAGATATTTTGATGCTTTTCCACAGAGGTCAATTCTTGTTTCAGCTCCCAGTTTGGAGGTGGGATGGGATACATGTCTGTCATGTACCAACTTGCAATCCTGCATGGGACAAAAGGAATTATAGTGTTTTGAGCATGGTTATATCATTAAAGTAATTTAAAAATTAATTTGCAAAGGGTATTAGAAATTACATCATGAGTCTCAAGGTCTTCTTGTATATAACCTCCAGTTATACACTGTATTTTATTTTCCAAATAGATTATAGTTATTTCTAGTGTCCCAAACTTGGTTGTTTCCAAATATCTACCCAAAATATGAAATATCTATTGTTTTGTTGACTTTATTGAGAACTATTGGTTTGCTGTTCACTATTCTTTTTAAGGAAATAAAATACATAAATTCTTTTGCCAAGTGCTTTGGTTCGAATGTGCCTCCCTCTAATTTATGTGTTAATGGTTTTTTGAGTTGAGGGGGATTTTGGAAGATAATTAGGATGCCCCCATTATGGCTTAGGGCCTTTATAGGCAAAGCACAAGACACCTAAGTTAGCACACTTGCTTTGTCTCACCAAGTGATGTCCTCTACCACATTATGATGTAGGATAAAGCTCATCCTCTCCCACACCAAGCAGATATTGCCACATGCCCTCGGGCTTCTAGCCTCTTATATCCAGAAGTGAAATAAATTTCAATTATTTATAAATAACCTGGTCTCAAGTATTTTGTTATAACAAGGAAGAACAGACCAAGATACTGAGTAAACAAATTTATATATCCAGGGCATTGTTCCAGGCTCAGTTTCAGTCACTGTCTTTACACTTTAACTCTTCAAATAATCAGAATCAAGGTTACCATCTCATAGATGTGGAAGTTGAGGTACAGTTAAAGCATTTTCTGAGCATCTGTACCTGGTAAGTGACCATGCTGAGGAGCCTGACTCCTCCAGAGCTGGGGTCTGTGGCAGCTTCCCTCACCTCTTGAGGGACTTCTTCCTGTGACAGCAGGACCATCTCTTGTTCCTGTGAGAAGCTTAGTCATGTGGACCTGGGACACACCACCTAGCCCTCTGGGGTGCCCTAATTCTCAAGCTGTTGTGGGTGATGGGCTTGGTGGCAGACAGATTTCATTATTCTTGGTATAAGAGATAATCAGACTCTTCATGCTCCATGTACCAAGGACACTTGCCGGGTTCCCCAAGCCTTGTCACAACACTCATCTTTTTGGCCAAGCGTTTCCAGAGCTGCTTCTTAGGGCACGAAGATGCAATTCAGAGTCTCCCTCTGACTCTGAGGAGCTAAGGGTTCTTTTGTGTCCCCAGGATTCTCTTCAGAGAGCAGAATTGCCGCTCATTCTATCACTGCAGCCAAAGTCTCTAGAGAGGATGAACACTTATGAGCATCAAGGCAGTGCTGGAGACTTGGAGACTGTACCGATGCTCTTGCCAAACTAAACCTTTCTTCGAATTTCTTCAAATCCATTTTATTAATGAGGAAAAGAGAGGGAGGGAGAGGGGAAGAAGAAGAGGGAGAAGGAAAGGGAGAGGGAAAGATAAAGGCAGAGGGAGAGAATTTCAGTGATTTCCAGTGACACGGCATTGTTAAAGAAAAGTTATGCTTGGTTATTTCCTATGCTTGCTTTTTAAAGTACCTGCCTGCAGCCTACTAGGAGTTAATCTACTTCAAGGCAGTCATAGTTATGTTTAAAAAATGGTACCATTAGCTGATCAAGCAGATTATTTAATTCATTTTTGCTCAGAGGCTTAAACAAATCTCAGGATCATCTGTTCTCACTCCAACTTCTCATTTTGCTGAGGTCAAGAGGAATAAAAGAAACCATCTAGAATCAGGCACCTTATTAATGGAGACTTTAAAGAGAGGTATGTGGCACTTCCTAGTACATTCATTAAGGAGAGAGGGAACCTGAAGAAGAACAAAACCTGTGATCAGAAGAGACCTCTGGGACAAAGTTAGCATGTAGTATTTCTGAGGCAAAAAATAGACTCTTTAACAAACGAACCAGTGACATCTAGGGAATCTTAAACAAAACACAGTTTTCCTCTGATAGTGGTAAACCACTCAGATCTGCTGCGTAATGGCTACAGACCGAGGCTGGATAAATTATGCTAGTGTTGGTTCTCTCTCCTCCTCCTGCCTCCCTGAATGACTCCTGCCCAGCCTGTTTACCATGTGTCAGCTGTAAAATCTCCCCCAAAGGAGATGAGACTCCATGAACACTGCCTTCTCGAGTGGATTCAGATGAATTAGGGCTGAAAAGAGACTTTCTTTGAGATGAAATAAAGAAATCACATAGGTGTATTGAATGAAATTTGCTAAAAGCCCTTTTAAATGAATTTTCTTTGGGAGTTTTAAAGTTGATTTATTGCTAGGATATTAGAGGATACTCCAAGTGCAGTAGACTATTTGAACCTGTGGGTGTCACATCCATTGATCTAGTCAGCTGTAGATGAAAAACACTGTATTTGAGAAAAAATTTCAGAAAGATTCAAAAATCAAAACTTTCTCTGCTGAGGACTACACCGAATCTTTGTGAGTGAAATGTCACGTGGACATTGTATTGGTTATTATAAGTAATCTTGAAATGATTTCAAGTATGTGAGAGGTCATTTGTAGATTATAGGCAAATGCTATGCCATTTGATATAAAGGACTTGAACATCCAAGGATTTTGGTAGCCATGGGGTGGTTGGTTGTGGGGGTGTGGGAATGGGCTTGGAAATAATCTTTGAGGGTACTAAAGCATGAACTGTAGTCCAAAATTCTCAAAGGCTCTGTTCTGGCAACAGTTTTCCAGCCATCACTTTGGCTCTGCCTTCTGCTCAGTGTCTTTGCTGCCCTAAGCTATGTGTTTGAGGTTATTCCACCCACAGAGGGGGGAGTGTGTGAATTACTGACAAGTGGGCCAGCAGGCTGAGTAGGGGGACACACCAACCAACAGGCTCATGGCCTGGATGGAGTAAAGAGAGAAAGAAGAAGAAATTGTGCCTGGTTTTTGAAGAGTTCCAGTCTTCTGAGTAGGTCTGACATTTGTCACTGTTGCCTTTGAACATCAGTCTCCGGGTTTCCAGTTTCTTCATCTTTCCAACACAGACTCAGTACTGGTGACATTCTATAGCACTTCCAGGCCTTTGACCTTGGGTTGGTGCTGTATCCTTGAGACTTCTTGTTCTGAGGCTTCCATCTTATGACTGAACAGGCTACTAGATTCTCTCAAACTTATCCTTCAGATGGCCATTGTGGACTCTTCTCTCTCTGATCCTGTAAGTCTACATAATAAATACCCTTGTGTAATTATACATATATTTTCTATTGATTTGGTTATTCTAGAGAACTGTAAGAGATTTTGGTACCAGGGAAGTGGGGTTATTGTAGGGACTAAAGTTAACCTAGCAGTTCATAAATATTCAGAAGTGGACTGTGTGAGAAGTTTGGAAAGGTTTACAGGTGCCAGTTTTGGAAACCTTAGAACACTAAGCAGGGTAAGCACAGATGAGAGAGTCTGGTCAGAGCTCAGAGGACCAGAATGTAGAAGGAAGCAAAGCGCAGACTGTAAAGGCCAGGCTCAGGAGGTTTCACATGGGAACAAGGACTCCACTGGCAGTTAGGCAGGCGCCCATAAGTGTTACATCCTGGCAGACAATTTGTCTTTGTTTTGCCCATGTTTTGAAATTTGTGAGACCAAAGTTAAGGGTGGTGGACTAATTGATCTGTTGGAGGAAATTTCAAAGCAACCTAATGTTCAGGCTGTTGCATGAGTACTGCTGGTTTCTTTAAGATATACAGTGAAAAATCAAGAGAAAAGAGCAAAGCTAAAGGATTTGAAGAGTTCGCAGTTCCATCGTAAAGGAAGTGCCTACAAAGTTGGGCCCACAGAGAGCCTGATTGCTAAAAAGATTAGTACAAAAAAGAAGACAAATACTTTTTAAAATCAGGATTACAGGAAAGATGACTTGAAAGTATCTCAAGGATTAGCAAGATCCTAACCATCATAGGCACACAGGTGCACAACTGTAAAGCCTGCATTTGAGAAGAAAGTCCCTGCTCCAATGTGTGAGGAGGGTCACCTAGGGAATGGGCTTCTTGGGATTTGTTTCAGATATCCAGGCACTCAAAGGCCTCTGAAACTGTTGTCCAAGGGGGCCGGGATATGGCTCAGGCTAGTGACAGATGTTGGCATCATTCTCTTGGTGCTGGTTTTTCAGGCAAAATGCAAGATTTGTAGGTGTCAGGCAGTTTCTTCTAGCAACAGCAAAATGATTAATTCAAGGTGGCCTAAGCTCCTGGAGAGATGATTCTGGAACTGTAAGTTGTGTTACTCAGATGTAAAATCAGAGTAACTTGGGAGCTTACCTCCCTGCCCAGGGGCTACTGAGCAGTAGATTGAAGGAAGGAAATATTCAGACTAACATGTGAGCTCTGATTCTATCTTAAACCATGCTTCATTTTGTTGCTTATGAAATGGAAGCAGTAATGCTTATTCTAGAAGCAATTCATGAGGATTTCAAGGGTTGTGTGTAAAATTCAATACATCTCTTTTCCTTTGGCGAAATATTTCAGTGGAAACAATGGCTGAAATTGTTCTAGCATGTAAATTATTTCAGGTTGGCATCAGATACAAGTAAAATCTAAGCTTTTATTTCAGTTTCAGACAGAATAAGGGTTGTATTAGATTGTCAGATCTATAGCATTTCCTTATGAGAATCAGAAAACTGGAAGGGGAGTGAATTTATAGAAAATCCACCTTTTTAAGACTCTGCATCGCCTTTTCTGTGACAAAGGAAGCCATCTGGGTGGGAATGTCTTTGTAAGGTTTTATTCCTTGCCTTATTCTGTTCATGGAGCACTGGAGATAGTGACAAGAGGATCCCATGAGCAAAAGGGTGTCTTGCGGTGGGATGTTTACTGGGCATACTAGGCGACCACATCTGAGACCCAAGGCTCTGTACTGTGAAAGACAGGCTTACAGAGACCTTGATAGTGGTAAAGTTGGGCCCTGTGGCTGAGAGGACCTAAGAGGGCCACTTCCTGTGTTTTTGTCCCTTTGTAATGGGGGTGGGGTGGGGTCTGTGATAGGTATCTAACCAAGAGACTATGACAAATGTCCTAGGATGTCATTTCTGTGACCATGTTGCCTTAGTTTGTGACTAGATGCTTCTTAGCAAACTCACTTCCTTGTTCACTTTTATGAAGTAAGCTGTCATCTTGTGAATTCCCCTAAGGAGATGACGGTGTGACAGGGAGCTAAGGGTGGCAGCATGCAAGAAAATGAGGCTTTCATCTGGGAACTTTTAAGGACCTCAGTTCTGCCAACAACCACATGATCTAAAAAGCATATCCTTGGTTGAGTCTTGAGATGAGATTGGAGCCCCAGTCAACAACTTGATCACACTCTGTGAAATAGAAAATGCAGCTGAGAGAGACCAGAGTCGTGCTGCACAGATAGTGGGAGGTTATAAGTATGTGTGTACTTTAAAACTACCAAATTAGTTTTATAATCACAGACTGATAGCATAGGCTTTAAATGAGCTGGGGGGAAACCCTAAGCACAGTGTTGGTGAACTTATAGCTTGCATGCTGAAGCATGCTGTTTGTTATCACTGAAAGCTCTGGAAGGTTCAGTATCACTGTTGGAGAAGAATCAAAACAAAAGTATTCCAGAGGGAGTAACCAATATAAATTACATGGCCTGAAATGGCACCTGCCTTAATAAAATAGGCAAGTGGGAGCATCTGGGAGATCTCCGGGAGGACAAATTTGGTGCCAGATTGTGAAAGACCTTATGCAATGTTCTGAAGCATGAAGTTATAGCCTGGAGTCTTTAAGGAATCATCAGCAGAGTTTCACCTGGGAACTACAGTATCAGAATTTGACTTGGGGGAAAAAGAACTGTCGGTGATAAAGTGGGGAGATGGGCCCAGAAGACTGCTTAAGAGTAATGTACTGTGTGATCCTCAGTGCACATCGTTCACTATAAGTTGGGTCCTTTAGTCTTAGATGACAAGAGATTACCTTATCCCACATTGTAGGATTCAGTGTTGACAAAAGGACACTCTGTAAATCTTCAAATAATGCTGGCAGCAGTGCAGCACACAGGAAAGCAAAGCGGTATCTGAAGTCAGTTCTGTAAGGATGAATTGCTGCTGCCTCCAGGAGCGAAGACATACAGTGTCACCAAATTAGTAGCAGTTTAATTACCACTAGCTGATTGGTCTGTTCAGAGGCCCTGCTGCTGGCAGATTAGAATTTGGATCAGATACAGCAGAAGAGGCCGTAAGGTTGGGCGGTGAACACACCCTGCCACCATGACTACCTCAATCAAGGAGCACCTGCTAAGTTTAGATTTTAAAAATTTCCCAGAAGCCCAAGTGTTAAAACTCCCCAGCTTGGTGCTATGGGGGATGTGGTGGAGCCTTTCCAAGGGGAGACTAGGGAAGTCTTTAGGTCACAGGTGGCATGTCATTGGAGAGGATTGTGAGGTTGTGGTCTCATCTTCCTTTTCTTTTTGTATCCAGGCCAGCAGGTCAGTAGTTTTGCTCTGCCATGTGCTCCTACCACAATGCACTGCCTCATCACCAAAAGCAACAGAGCCTATTGATCACCAACTGGAACTTCCAAAACTGTCAGCCAAAACAAAACTTTATAAGTGAATTAGCTCAGGTATTTGTTTCAGTAATGGAAAGCGGACACAATTTACAAACACTGGGTGGCTGAGGACAAGAGCTGGCGTCTCCTGTCTACCCTGTCACTTCCTGACACATGCTCTCTGCTCTGAGACAAGAAGAGCTCTCAATGCCTGCCCTGACGTCCTCAAGGATCAGCCATCCTCCTTTAGGGCTGGGATCTCTGCAAGGACGTTCACCCAGTTGGGTTTGCAACAGGTACAGACCTATGATCCTTGTGTGTCCTCTACTTTCTTCTGGTTTGGGAATATTTGTGGTAGTTTTGTCCTCCTGACCTTGCCACTGGATATGAGCACAGGGGTGGACTCCTTGACTCCTGAATTCACTGATTCTTCCAATGGAGAGGAGCTGCTATCGAGATCTTCCTTTGTGCCTGGAGCCAAGGGAGACGAGGAGATTGTGGACCCCAAGTCTGGCCAGGTTTCATGATAGAATGAGATTATTACGTGTATTCCGGAGTGTGTTCATGCCATGGGTCATCGGGGACCTCACTGTTGCCACTTTTGTAGTTTTGAGAGCCCTGTACCTTGGTGTAAAAAAAATCAACTATCTTGATTTTCAGAGCTCTTAATGAATAAAATTGCAATTTTTTTATTTAAAAGAGAATAAAACAAAAGGGGGAAGTACAGAGCAGATCAGAAGAGGACAACATAGGCAACACAGTACTTTACATTAAGTCAACTGGACATCAACAGTATCTAACACCATATCTCTTACTCTGCTATAGTTGAGCATAGTTTCAATTACAATATTATCAAACATAACACAATAGTATAAAGCCATGCATATAGTGAAAGAATTCCAGGGCTTTCTGAACCGAATAACAGAAAATGATCAATGGGTATTATAATATCTCATTTTTGATAAAAAAGAAAAAAATTTGTTTGAACTATCACACATACTCAAATTCCAATGAGACACAATGTGGTAGATAGAACCAATGGTAATAGAACAAAAAAAAAAGCATGGTAGGACTTCTAAGAAGGATAATATTAAATCATCAATAGCTGTCATAATGTTTTCTTCAAAACAACTGTTCATATCATCATGTATGATATAGTCAAACAAAACAGGATAACACCATTCCAACTGATGATTGAAAACTTTGAAAGACTTCAAAGCTATGAGATGGGGCCTCATGCTTAGCATAAAGTCTTATATACTCTTATCAAATCTCATATTAGGGAGATTATATGGTATTTACCCTTGTGAGTTTGGTTTATTTCACTTAAGAGAATGGTCTCAAGTCGTGTCCATTTATTTATAAATATCTCGATGTGATCATTCTTTATAGCTGA
>PVJX010032330.1:0-20480 GCA_004027295.1 Dolichotis patagonum
CAAAATGAATAATACAATTAAGTAATAAAATTCTATCTCCTTCCTTATAGTTAAATTATGTTTCTTCTAAAAACAGTTGCTATGTTTAGGAAGTTGTTTTTCTAATAAATCTTTATAACAAGAATATTATTAATGTATCTCTAGGAATTCTCAAATAATTTTTTGTTCATGATATATATTCGGCTGTTTTTATAAAGCTGAACAGCATAGTTTTCCAAATCTAAATATCATTTCATCTTATTTAAAGCATTAGTAAGTACTATCTATAAATTCTCGATTCTATAATTTCTAAGAATGGAATATGACCTGATGATAACATGGTTTTGGAGCACCATGAGAAGTCTGATATTAGTGAAACTACTCTTCCAAAGCTGTTTTCTATGTTTCCTCTTGTTTTCTCTGAAGTTAATAAAAATAGGGACTCTCAAACATAATTATGTTTTGCTTATGATAGTCTGGAATACTGAATAATGTTGAAGGAAAATGTTTTCCATATTCACAAGAAACATTTCTTGAATTTATAGGATTAGTAAACATTTTTCCTACAAGCTGGCACAGTGGCAAATATTTGTAATCCCAGTCATTTGGGAGGTTGAGACAAAATGACTGCAAGCTTGAGATTAGCCTGGGAAATTTACTGAGACCCAATCTCAAAATAAAAAGGACTGGGGATGTAGCTCAGTGACTGTGTGCTCTTAGTTCAATCCTCAGTACTGAAAATTAAGAAAGAAATAAATTGATTAAAATCTTTCCTTTCAAAGATTGAAATGTAATTGGAAGTCTAGTGAGGCTATCTTTGGTTTAACTGAAAAGTTGGATTATGGGATACCATCTCAGAAATTAAAAATAGAAGCTCCTAACATATAGGACTCATAGAATGAAACAGAGCTCTTGCTCATAAAATTAGTAAAACAAAATAAGCTTGTGTTAACAGTATTTAAAGACTGGTTAAGATATAAATAATTATGCCTATGTTATACGAATTTACACTTGTGATGACTCAGAAGATTTTAAAGATTCAGAACATTAATCCTGAGAGATATAGGGCCTTGAATATAGGTACTAGTTTGCAAGGGTTGCCAAAGCAAACTACCACAGACTGGGGGGCTTACACACTAGAAGTTTATTTTCTCATCTTTCTTGAAGTTAGAAGTCAAAAATCAAGATATTGGCAGGTTTGATGTCTTCTGACACCTTTCTTTTGGCATGCAGGTAGCCACTAACATGTTTCTAGCATACATTATTTGTGTATATGGCCAGCTATATGAAATAAAAGTAAATTACTGTTGTAATACACTAATCTTTAGTGAGATTAGTATGAGATCAGTAAATATTTATAATATTCTTTTCCCAAAATTTTTGTCAAAATGTTAAGCTCATTTCAATGTTTCCTTCATTTATATGGTTAGGATATTTCAAGTATACTTTTATCAGCAAATTTGTAAGTAAAGCCAGGCACTTTACATTTTGTGGAACTGCCATCTTAAGTAGATGGGTTTCAAGGTTTCCATGTACAGAGAATAGAGGAAGGGGAGGTACATCCTTGATCTTGATGGGAAGCACACTAATTCTGTTCACATGGGCCAGAGTTGACACGCAACAGGCAATGATCAGAATCTATGAGACAATAAAAATCTAGAGTAGTCAGAAATAATGAATGGAAAAAGCTAAGAAAGACAATAGAGAGAAGTCTGTTCATTGCTTAGTAGCAAAAACAGCAGCTGTGGAGAGTAGCAGTGTCTGCAGGATGGTATAGTCCAGAAATAGGGTTCTGTAGTAGGAAGAGATACAAGTGGCAAGACCTGGCAATATTCCAAATTCACCCTGTGGGGAGGGGGAAAATGGTTGTGATACACATTTGTTTTACTTTCTCTAGACTCCATTACATAGGATTCTCTTAGCATGGCATTTGTATTTGTGATATTTAAAATCATTATTAAGTTTGTTGGTATGATTTACTTTTTAAAAAATTTTATGGAAAAGGGTAAAACAAAGTTTCATAACAAAATAATAGAATAGCAATAGTTAATACATTACATGTTGCTATCTTTAAAATAGTTGCTCAGGGTGCAATACATGGGCATAAACATATCCAATCGATAATTGCATAAATCTTCCTTTATAATGAACTAATAGACAGTAATAGTATAACTGACTTGCATTTTTTTCCCTTTTCACTACTGTCTTTTCCCCTTTCACCCATCCTAGTTCCTTTGTTCTTTTTAACAATTTCATTTGTATATTTTAGACCTTATTTACTCTTTCAGTTTCTCACACCAGGGAGATGTTTACACATATGAGTCTGATTTATTTCACTTATGAGTATGGTCTCAAGTTGCATCTATTCACCTATAAAAGTTTCAAGTGTATCTTTCTTTATGACTGAGTAGCACTCCATTACATATAAAAATATATCTTTTTAATACATTCTTCAGGTGATGGCATTTGGGTTGTTTTCAAGATTTAGTTCTTGCAAATTGTGCTGCTATAAACATGGGTGCACACATATGGCTGGGGTATGATCATATATATATGTGTTATAGATATATAAGTTATATATATATATATAAAAGTGCTATATATATAAGTGCATATATATATATATATATATATATGTATAGCCTTTTTTTTTTCCTGGCACTGAAGATTGAAGTCATGACCTCACCCTTCCCACCAGGCAGGCTCTTGTGCCACTGAGCTAAATCCCCAGCCTCTCCTTTTTTAAAAAATCTGCTCTTTGTTTATTGGGAGTTTTTTTGTGTTTGTTTTTTGTTTTTTGTTTCTGTGGGGGTTTTGTTTTGTTTTGTTTGGTACTGGGGATCAAACTCCAGACCTTGCCTTTGACAGGTAGGCGCTCATACCACTGAACTAAATCTCCAGCCCTGTGGTATAATATTTTTAATTCTCCTGGGAAGTTACTCAGAAGGGGAATACCTGGGTAAAATGGGACCTCTAGTCCTAGTTCTTTAAGGAGTCTTCACACTAATTTCCACAGTGGTTGTACTAGTCTATACTCCTGTCAACAGTGGAGAAGGGCTCCTTTTTCCCTGCAACCCCTCCAGCATTCATTATTGGTTAATTTCTTGACAATAGCCATTCTTTCTGGGGTGAGGTGGAATCACAGTATTGTTTTAATTACATGTCTTGAATAACCAGTAATGTTGAACATTTTTTCATATATTTATAGGAAGTTGTGTTTCTTCATCTGAGAAGTATGCATTAATCTCAGATGCTCATTTTTTGATTGGGTCATTGAATTTTAGGGGTCTGAAATTTTCAACTCTTTATTTTTTTGTTCTAAATAAAAGTCCTTTGAGGGACAACTGGCTAAAACATTTTCCCACTCTGTGGGTTGTCTTTTTACTCTGTTGGTGATTTGTTTTGCTATGCAAAATCTTTTTAATAAGATGAGATCCCAGTTGTTGATTCTTTGAAGTATTTCCATGTAGTTTGGGTTGTGTTCATGAACTCTCTGCCTACCCCTATGTCTTCAAGATTTCTATCTACTTTGTTTTTCAGTAGATTTAGTGTTTGTTTTAATATTTAGATCTTTGATCCATTTTGACCTTAGTTTAGTGCATGGTGATATGCATGATCTAGTTTTAGTCTTGGGCATGTGGAAAGCCAGTTTTTGCTGCACTATTTGTTAAAGAAGCTATCTTTCTTCCAATGAAAGTGTTTGGCCCCCTTGTCAAAGATGAGGTGGCTGTGTGTTTGTAATTGTGTCTGCATCTTCTAATCTCTTCCACTGTTCTTTAAGTCTGGTTTTTCTTTCTTTTTTTTGCCACTATCATGCTAATTTTATGAAAGTAGCTTTATAGCTTTGTAGTATAATTTTAAGTCACAAATTGTGATGCCCCTGCCTTGCCTTTGTTACCCCAAACTGCTTTTGCTATTCTAGGTCTCTTTATTTTTTCTAAATGAATTTTAGGAATATTTTGTATAGTTCTGTGAGATATGCTATTGGTATTTTGATGAGAATTGCATTGAATCTGTATAACAATTTTCGGGCTATGACCATTTTCACTATATTGGTTTTTCCTTTCCATGAGCAAGGGCTATCTTTCCATTTTCTGATATCATCTTCAATCTCCTTTTTCAGTGAACTATAATTTTCAATGTATAGGTTTCTTTCCCTCCTTTGTTAAATTGATTGCTAAATATTTCATTTTTTGGATGTTACTACAAAGGGTGTGGTTTCTCTCTCAGTGAATTTGTTGCTTGTATAAAGGAATGCTATTTATTTTTGGATATTGATTTTGTATCTAGCTATACTGCAAACTTAGGCTGTTAAGTCTACAAGTCGTTTGCTGAAATTTTTGGGCTCTTCTCTGTAGAGTATCATGTATCCACAAGTAGTGATTGTTTAACTTCTTCATTTCCTATCCTTGTTCCTTTTATTTCTCTCTCTTGTCTAATTGCTCCAGCTAAGGTTTCCAGAACTATATTAAATAAGAGTGGTGATAGTGAACATCCTTGTCTTGTTCCTGATTTGAGTGAAAGCTTCTAGCTTTTGACTATTTAGTATGATATTAGTTATTTTTCATAGATGGCTTTTACCAGATTGAGGTAAAGACCCTCTATTCCAATTTTCTGTAGAGTTTTTTTCATAAATGGTTGTTGGACTTCATCAAATGGTTTTTCTGCAGCTGTTAAAATGATCATGTAGTTTTTCTTTTTGGTTCTGTGAATTCAGTACTTTTAGGGCAAACTATCCAAACAGGATTAAGTAAGGAGAATGAATTTTTGAATTTATTTCATTGAAAAAATGTCAAATATACTGGAGACTAAAGAATAATTCACCATGAACTACCTAAAATTAATTTTACAGTCTGATTATAATCACTTATATAATTGATTAATTTCCTATTTTATACTGAATTTAAATATTCCTTCAGTTTCTGAAACACCAGTTTGTTATTTGTTTGTGTGTAGAAAAAGCAAACTCATGTTCACGTAATTTCTGTTACTATATTCTTACAACAGAAATCACTTCTGACACCAGATGTTCATTTCTCTGCATACCAAGAAAGCAATAAATTTGCACTAGCTAACACCCACTAGACATCTTCTAATTCAATTTAATTTTGCACTATTTTGAGAAAGCATCAGACCTGACAGGGTAAAGGGTCAGTACTCAAGACATCCCCCTACACCAATGCACACACTTCATACAACAAATTCCAGATTATTGCACCTGTACTTCTGACAATGGGCCACAGACAGTGGTTCACACAACACCCACTTTGGCTCAACTGGATGGCTTAAGCATTTCACAGAACTCAGGAAACATTAACACGTACCAGTTTATTATATAGAATATTATGAAGGATAGAGATGAAGAGATGCATAGGGCACAGTATGGCAAAACAAACAAACAAACAAAAAAACCAAGGCCTTCCATGACCTCTTAAGGCACACCACCTTGGAAACTATGTGTACAGCCCCTCAAAACTCTCAGAGCCCTGTTCTTTAGGATTTTCATGGAGATTTCATTGCATAGCCACAATTGAAGCAACGGTGTCTATATAAAAATATAAATGAACAAAGGGATATTATCTAATGCTAGTAGACTGGATAGAGAAACCCAGCAAGGTCTCTATATGTAGATTCTACAGATTCTTCCTTTGTGGGTATAAGGCCAGATCTCTTCTGAAATGCAGATCTTGTCATATACTATCAAAGACAAGGAATATCCTTATGACCAACTCCAAAACAGGGGGAAGTTTAGAGTTTCTATGGCTTGTTTTGGGGAACAAAAATTTTAATTCTACAATCTGCCTTGGTGAGTATAAATGCATAAAAGTGCGTGCATACATGTCACAATTTGTTTCAGTGTTTCTACCATTCCCAGAATAGCAGCTTTTAATAGCACATATTGTAAGGAGTATGATGAAAGTAGAAGCAAATGAATGATTGGCATGTGTAAAGAAAAAATGGTCCTCTAAATATTTTGGCCAATATTCTTGAGGCAGCATGCCAAAGTGGTTGAGAGGAAATATGAGAAGCACTCCACCTGGGATATTCTCCTCACTCTGCACACATCAGCTCTGTAAACAACCACAATGCATTTAATATCTCTGTGCCACATTTTCTCATTTGAAAATAGATAACAATGTCTATCTAATAGTGTGGTAGTCAGGCTGAGATGGAATTTTACATTTAAAGGCCTTATAGTAGTCCCTGATGCATGGTAAAACATAAATGATTGTTACTATGCCTTTAAATTGTTATAAATACATTTCATTTTAAGTAAAAGAAACAGAAGGATTTTGGATTTTTTAAATTGTGTGTAATGAATTTACTTTAAATGCGCTGAAGACTGAAATTTTAAAATTTTTAAAATTTTAAACTTTTAGACTTTTTGAAATTTTTTTATTTTTTTAAATTTTATTTTAAAAGGGGGTAAAATTAAACACAACAAAACAGAACGAGACATAAGAAAGCATAAATTTCAAAGCTAGACAACCAGAGATCTTCACTATTTGTCATATTGTCTCTTGTTTTCTTCCAAATGGTTGTCCGTATCTTTGCATATGGGGAGCTCATACTAAATAACATTGCCAATCTTTTCACAAGATGTGTAGTTAACTGGCTCCCACTTGCTAAGCGGGGGGGGGGGGCATGGGACAGGATGACATGAGATGTCTGATTCTCAGCCCTTGCGCCGGCAGGCTCACAGCTGCTCACCAGAGAGGGGAGGAGCTCCTTGTTCTCCCAGCACCCCAAGTCAACCACATGGTGCAGGTCCCCACACACCAGTGTTTCTCTCCTGCAGGCCTCCGAAAGTCTGCCACACTCACCTGCCTTTTCTTTCTGATGAATTGACCATTCCATTTCCAAAGTTCTGGAATGGCCAACAGACCACTGAAAGAATTCTCTTTAGGCTCCTGTTTGAAACCAGCAGCTACAGCAATCTGCTGGCCTTGTTTCAGGACCATAAGACTGAACTTTAAAAAGCTTTCAAGATAGAAAATGTGAACTGAAGAGAAAAAGATATTTAAAAAACCGTGGATTTGTAGTACGAGTATTCTGAGATCTGGGGAAAATCCTTGTGGCAAGAGATAGTGCTGATAGGCAAGATAAGTAGGAGCAAGATATTCCCAAATCACAAAAGAGCTGAAGAAAACTCAAATCACATCAAAGCACTGAAAGAACATGGTTTTAATGAAAGATTTCAGCTCAGTCTTTTGTGGAATCTTTTTCTTTTAGAATGATATATTCCATTTCATAAATTAGATATTGCACACAGACATTTATGCTGTCATGTGTCACATCGCTTGAGCTGATTGATTCTGCCACAAATATAACATATATATACAATTTAAAATCCACACTCATAAAGTCCCACTTTAAGTCTGCTTTTTCAGCTTCATTGTCTTGTGTACACATGCAGGTGCTTTTTCTACAGCAAGGACACACCATTATCACACTGCAGAGCTTCCCACAGGAATGCTGTTATTGTATTTGTGTAATTTTTTTGTAGTAAAGTTTAGAGGAAAATAAAATCATTCTTATACCTATATATGTTTCTAAGAAAAAAAGGTGGAGTGTGTGCACACACGTGTAATTGTGTATGGCTGTCTTAGTTTATTAGTTCTGCTTTAACAGACACCTGAGATTGGATAATTTATAAATGATACAAGTTTGTTTTTGGAGGCTGTATGTCTAAGATCAAGACACTGGCACGTTCTGAATCTGGTGAAGGCCCTAGTCTCTCCTGCCAATATGGCATCCTGAATGTTGGATCATATGGTGAAGGGATGAAAAGGCAAAAGGGCCTAAGATAGTTCCCTGCAGCCCTTTTACAAGGACTTTGTACATTCACAAGGTTGAAACTCTCATGACAATCATTTTCCAAAGCCCACCCCATTTACACTGTTGCATTGTGAATTAAATATCAACGTGAACTTGGAGAGGACATACACAAACCATAACAATGGCAAATAATGTTTCATTATATCCTGGCTACTTCAGCCATGTGACCTTTCTTGCCATATAAGCAGTTTCTGGGCCATATTCAGAAACATTATTTAAGTCAAACTATATAATAAGTCGTAACAATTCTTATTTTGGTGAAGAATTCAAAAGGAATAAAAATATCAAGAAATGGCTTCAGATATAGCATTTTATTGTTAAAAATAACACTGGCTATTGATTTCAGGTAGTTGTTATAAGTGAAGACTGCAACTTTAATTTGAAACTAAGGTGGAAATCAAATTTACCTTAATATATTTTCAGTATTTATCTAGATGAGTCTTTCACCTTATTTATTTTCTTTAGCTATTAATGTAATCAATTTTCTATGGATTGGGTTTGAATGAATGTGTTATTTTGCATTGCTGAACTACATCTTAGTTTGTCATGATCCACTTTTAGGTATAACTGGTACATTAAAAAAAAGTACCAGTTATATCTGGTACAAAATGTTGAACATTTTTTCATATATTTATTTGCCATTTGTAGTTTTTTTTACTTTTTTTTTTTTTTTTGGCACTGGGGATTGAACTCAGGACTGTGCACTTGCAAGGCAGATGCTTATGCCACTGAGCCAAATCCCTGGCCCCACCATTTGTAGTTTTTCAACTGAGATGTATATATTCATCCTAGATGCTCATTTTTGGATTCTTTGAATTTTGGGGGAGCGGTCTGTTTTTTTCAGTTCTCAAGATATGTCTTTTGTCTGAGCAACAATTGGCTAAAATTTTTTCCCACTCTGAGTTGTGTTTTCACTCTGTTGATTTCTTTTCATGTGCCAAAGCATTTTAATTAGATAAAGTCTCATTTGTGGATTCTTTGAAGTATTTCCCATGCAGTTTGGATTTTGTTCATGAACCCTCTGCCTACATTATGTCTTCAAGATTTCTATGTACTTTCTCTTTCAGTAGATTTAGTAACACTAATATGTTAAAAAAAATTCCTGGAAGCTGGAAAACATGTCATTTTATGTCACAGAAACTTATTAACCCTTTTAAATTATATTTGACCAATGACATAAAAAGATAATTAGTTTCTGTGTTAAGGATGTCTTAGGACTACAGGAAAGGGCAGGAGTAAAGTATATTCTAGGAGGAATACTAGCGGTTTGTTTTTTTTTTTTTTTTTTTTGGTGCCAGGGATCAAACTCACAACCTCGCGTTTGCCAAGCAGGCACTTATGCCACTGAGCTAAACCCCCAGCCCATTCTAGGAGGAATACTAAAGACATTGCAACAATATATAAACATTTGATTTTTAAAATAAAAATCTGCAGGGTGTGGTGTTGCACACCTATAATCCCAGCAATCAGGAGGCTGATGCAGGTAAAACACTGTAAGTTTGAGGCTAGCCTGGGCTACACAGTGAGTTCAAGGTCAACCTGAAATACATAGTGAGATCCTGTCTCAACCAAAGTAAACAAAAATAAAATAAAATAAATAAAAACCTCGTTGACATTGAAGGAGGCTGTGTAATAAGAGTCCAACTGTATCTTAAACTGATGAGTCCTAGATATTATTGTTAGGTGGATATTCTAATGTCACTCACTGAAAAGGTCTTGCCCTTGTTGCATTTAGTGGTTTGGTGATAGAGGTGAAAGAAAATAGTGTCAGTTTTTCTGAATGTTGATTTTTTTTAAAAACTGGTTTTTAATCTAAGCAAAAATAGCAAGAATGTTATAAATAACATATAGAGTCCAATGTTAGGATTTTAACATTTCCAAATATAGTTATGAGTAAGCCATCCATTTGAATACAGCATTTATCCACATTTTCAAATCAAGTCATCCTACATAGCAAAACAAGTTTCGGGTCATGACATACTTTCTTTTTATGGCAGTGGTGGTGGAGAGCCTCCTGCTTAGTAGGTAAGTGCTCTACCACTGTGCTATGTCCCCAGTCCTTTTTAAAATATTGGCTGAGTGTGGTGGCATAGGCCTATAATCCCAGCACTTGGGAGGCCGAGGCAAGTGGGTAGGCATGAGTTCAAGACCTGCTACATAGCGAGGTCAAGACCAGCCTGAATGATGTGAGACCCTGTCTTAACAAATAAAACAAAAATATATTGTTAGACATAGTTTTGCTAAGTTGCCCAGGCTGACCTGGAACCTGTGATCCTACTGCTCCACAGTAGCTTGGATTACAAGAGTGTGACACTATCCAGTGACATATGAATTGATACAATAGGGAAAAATATGAAAATCACAATTTAAATTATGAAACGTCACACTGCAACTAAAAATCTTTCGTGTTTTGATTCACATACTCAGCCTATGTACTTAACC
Source organism: Dolichotis patagonum (assembly GCA_004027295.1). Classification (NCBI taxonomy): domain Eukaryota; kingdom Metazoa; phylum Chordata; class Mammalia; order Rodentia; family Caviidae; genus Dolichotis; species Dolichotis patagonum. The sequence continues at coordinate 10,261 of PVJX010032330.1, forward strand.
TATATATCATAAATTATGCCATTATATATTTTCCCACTTATTCATAAATTGCAATTAAAACAACATTTTCAGGTCAATTCAAATACATCTCTTAAAGCACACTTACCTTAATAAATGTGTTTTTTTAAAAAAAAATAATATCATCTATGTCCATTGATTGTTGTTAGCTGAAAAGGAAGACTCATACAGGCAGAGGCAACACTGTTTATTGAAAGGGAATCTTCATGACTTATAGGAACAATCACAGCAATTAATTCCTGTGCTGCTCAGATCCACTTCATACATTCTTTTAGATTCTCCAGAATTCCAACAAACCTGGTTCCTAGCTGAAATTTCTAAGTGGGAGGTCGATACGAGGCAATATAGCTACTTTCTATAGTAGCTGATCGCAGGCCTGAAGCTGATCATCATCATTTTCCTTTCCTCTGCCTGCCAATGATTATGCTCAGAGAGCAATTTTGTTGGTCTCAGCAGCATGTTCCACAGTTTGGCCCAGGTCCTTATCTTAGTGGATTGATTCTCTGAGTGTCATGCCCTTCTTCAACAATTTCTGTACCTATTTGCCATCAAAATTGGACAAAAAAGTTCCAACCAAGAGTCATGCTAGTGGATCCCCAGGGCACTAAACCTATTGCTTACATGTATTTTAGCCCATTTTCTATTGGTAAGAATATAATATCACAGACTAGATATGTTGTAAAGAAGAGATTTAGCCAGGCATGGTGGCACATGCCTATAATCTTAGCAAACCTCCCAAGTACTGGGTTATAGACACGCACTATTATACCAGCCTAACAATGTATTTTAAGAGCAACATTTATAGGAAAATCACAGAAGACAGATATCATTAAAAATATCCTTTCATGTAGGACAACTCATGTTAGAAAAGTACAGTAAATGGATAGAGTCTATCAGATAATAAAAATGCCACAAATATCATTTAATTGGAATCAATAGATTTTCTTATTTAAAAAATTCCAAATACTAGCTTTGTCCAGAAAATTTAACAGGGTTAAATTATTTCAGACAATGATCTTTTTTGTTAGGTGGTACAATTATAATCTAGTCAATTTTATAAAGTAAAGAGCCCTTATTTATCTAAAAATCAAGCATATCTACCTCAGAATGTTGTTTTACAGATAAAGATTTACAGGTACTATAAGTGCATGTAAACTAATTATACCACCCAGCATATACTATAATAATCTTCCTATTCATTACTTTATTAGTTACGAGACCAGACTTTCAAAAAAATTGTATTGGGGTTTTCCCAAATAACTGTTAGCAATCCACCTATATTTGTACATTAAAGACTTAACATTTTATTTTATTTTTTCTAAATGCATTTTATTTCAAGAATAAAAAGAAAGATGATGACAATTATATAAAACTTCAAAGCACATCAATCAGAGGGCAATAATGGTACATACATTGCTCACTGTCATCCCCAAATCATTCATCCAGAGCACAAAACATCTGCATTCAATTGTCTAAATCATACCAGCACAAATCTTTCTCTTTAGAGAACTCAGAGAAATCAGTAGTATCACTATCTTATCTTTTTTATATACATACACATACATGTTTTTTCTTTCAGCTTCTCATACTAATGAAACAATATGATGTTTATACATCTTATTTATTTCACTAATGAGTATGTTCTCAAGTTGCATCTAATTACCTATAAGTGTCCAATTTATCCTTCTTTATGGCTGAGTGGTATTCCATTATATAAAAATACCACATCTTTTTTATCCATTCCTCAGTTGATGGGCATTTAGGTTGTTTCCAAGATCTGGCTATTACAAACTGTGCTGCTATAAACATGGGTGCACATATATCACTGTGGCATGATGTTTTTAATTCTTTGGGGAGGATACCCAGAAGGGGAATAGCTGGTTGAATGAGATCTCTAGTTCTAGGTTTGGAGGAATCTGCACACTGGTTTCCACAGTGGTTGTACCAGTCTGCATTCCCACCAACAATAGATGCCTCTTTTCCTCAGCCAACCCAGCATTTGTTATTGCTTGATTTCTTGATAGTAGCCTTTTCTTTCTGGGGTGAGGTGAAATCTCAGTGTTGTTTTAATTTGCATCTCTTGAATGACCAGTTATATTAAATATTTTTTCACATTTCTTTGCCATTTGTATTTCTTATCTGAGAAGTATGTATTCATCTCAGATGCCCATTTTTGGATTGGGTCTTTAAATCTGGGAGGACTGAGTTTTTTGAGTTCTTTATATGTTCTTGATAATCCTTTGTCTGAGGAACAGTTGGCAAGCATTTTCTCCCATGTTGTGGGTTGTCTCTTCATTCTTTTGGTGATTTCTCTTGCTGTGCAAAAGCTTTTCAGCAGGGTAAAATCCCAGTTGTGGATTCTTTGTGACAGTTCTTGTGCAGTCAGAGTTTTGTTCATGAAGTCTTTGCCTACATCAATGTCGTCAAGTGTTTTACCTACTCTACCTTTCAGCAGATTCAATGTTTCTGCTCTAATGTTAAGATCTTTGATCCATTCTGATTTTAGCTTAGTACATGGTGAAAGATATGGGTCTAGTTTTAATCTTTGGCACATACAGAGCCAGTTTTTCCAGCACCATTTATTCAAGAAGCTATCTTGTCTGCCCTGGCAAAAAGACAAAGACAAAGTGGGTTAGTGTAAGACTTAATATTTTAGTAATGGAGTCCATCAACAACTAAATAATGTTCAATAAAATAAGTTCAGAGTGAGGGCTATGAAGTGAACTAAAGAAAATAAAGCAAGGAAAGGGATAGAGTAATGCGGATGCTAACTTACATAGCTTGGTCATGGCTTCTTTCAGGAAATAACACCAGAACAAAGACTTGAATGAAATAAGAGAAAGAATCCTGTAACTGTGTCATTCATTACACAAATGAGTGCTCCTCCTTGTGCTTGTTAGCTGCATCCTTTTGGTTCTTAGTCATGCTTCTTTATATGGGTAGTGAACTATTTATATTTCTATGACTCAATACCAGCCGGATTTTACAGTCAAGAAAGGAAGTGCCTATGTTTTTTCATCTTTTAAATATCCTTCACTGATTATATAGTTCCCATTACTAACTCAGTATTTTTGGGGTGGTTTCTTGTCAGATAGGTAAGTGGACTTGGAAGTAGTAGTACTTTGAAAAGAAATAGGTATTTGGAGGACCCTATCACAGGAAAGAGGCTATGGTATAAAGAATGAATCTTGGAATCAAGAAAATTGGGTTTGAAACCCAGTTTACCATTGTCTGAATGGATTTGAATGTGTCTCTTAGTATTACTGAGTGCATTTACTTATCTATAAAATGGGATGATAATGTTTAAATTCACATAATTTTTTGTAAAAGTCAAATGAAGTAATCAATATAAAAGATGATTGGCATGCTATATGAAATCATTGTTCATTAAGTACATTTGTTCAAATATATGACAGCTTGGAATTTCCTCAAAAATAATAGAGATTGATTCTCTAAAAGAATTCTTAAAACATATTAGTTATACTAAGAAACACAAATGATATATTTCTAGTCAAGCATAATATGTGAATTAACTCCTTTATCATTCATCCTGACTTTAAAAAATAAGCATTATTTTTACCACCTAACTCATGAAAAAAATGAGGTTCAAAGAGGCTAAATAACCTCTTTGGACCTCTTATGGTCATTTACTAAGTAGCGGAGTTATAATTATGATAATTTGACACTTGTGCTCATGTTCTTAAATATTAATTATTAGTATGTAATTATTAGTTAAAAGATTAGTCTGTTAGAAGCCATTATCTTACACTTCAAAGGAAAGTCACCATAGAACATAGCAATAACAATTTTCTGAAAAGCAAGTTAACGTACAATAGCCAAGAGTGAACAAAAAACTGGGAGTGGTGAGTACCGTGCCTGTAATCCTGGCACTTGGGAGGCCAAGGAAGAAAGATCATCCATCTAGAGTTCGAGGCCAACCTGGACTCCATAGTAAGTTCAACAGCAACCTGGACTACATAGCAATACCTTATCTCAAAAAACAAAACAAAACAGAATGAATAGTTTAAAGATGTTAGTATCAGAAGTTAGTTTAGAGTACATCTAAAGCTGCTTCCCAACATTAAGGATCACTGATTTTATTATGAAATTTCATAACCTCTGTCTCAAAGCCTACTTAAGAAAAAATAGTTGCTTAGTACTGATCAGAGACCTTGAAAGATGACTAATTTAAGCAGAATGTTTAAAACTGTGAAGCCTGTTGACAACAAAATAACAAAAAAAAAGCTAGATAGTGGATAGTAATACTTTTGAATAGATGACAGCAGGTGTCAGTTTAAATCAGTTGAAAATCCCAGCAAAACGATGGCTTTGATTACCTAAGAAAATCAAAATAAAATTCCAATGGCAGAGAGCCCAACATATAATAAAAGCAACCGTGTTTTATCAAATTATTTAAAGTCTTTCAGTATGAATTATATCCATAAAGACTAGTAATGTACCACTCTCAAGAATATATTATGTAGAGAAAAGAGCATGGTTATTTAGAGATGCTAAATGATATTCAGGGCCAGGGATATAGCTCAGAGGCACGACTGCCTGCGTGGCAAGCATGAGGTCGTGAGTTCAATCCCTGGTACAAAATAAATACCATAGTTACATCAATGATGGTCCATAATTACAGGATATAGTTATTATGTGTAAACTATATAACTTACTCATAGAGAACAGCATTTCAGTACATGTCTCATTTTATAAATCTATCTTTTTCTTAAGTGTAGACACAAATATGGCAGCAAGGTAGTAAATGTGTTTGCGAATAGACAACTAAAACATAAAATTTTTGCTGGATACATTAGCATGGAGGTCATGTGTGATGGCATAGGACTTGGGAGGCTGAGTCACAAATTCAAGACCAGCTTGAACCTGCACTAAATAACGAAATCTCATCTCAAAAAAAAAAAAAAATTACCAAGGAGCTGGACATGGTGGTACACACTAGTAACCCTAGTTACTTGACAGGCTGAAGCAGGATTGCTTGAGACTACCAGTTCAAGACCAGCCTAGGTTACATAATGAAAATCTGTCCAAAAACAAAATTTAAAAAGACCAAAAATGAAACTAATCATATGCAGATATAACTAAACAAAATGTAATCACCAAATCTTTGAGGTAGTAGTCTTTTTGTTTGTTTTAGACAGGGTCTTGCCATGCAGTTCAGGCTGGCCTTGGGCTCACTTCAAAGAAGTTAACCATATCACTTTTAACCAGCAGAAAACACCAATGAGATCAACAGTATGTACCTACTTTGGACAGTGTAACAATTTTTGTAAGAGGAACTCCATTTATCTGTTTATTTTGTAGAATTCTACTTTAGAACCTATCGGAGTTCAGCTGACTAAACATAAAAGTTGTACTAGTCACCTCCACTATCCAAGTATATCAACGCATGTGTACAGGAAATGGCTTTGCGTTCTTACACAAAACCAATTATGTGTTAGTCAACCCAAGAATCCATTATACACTCAATAATAGGTATGACACAGCTCTGGATATTAGTGGCACCATAAGGAAACAGGCACAGGCAGCCTAGTTACTTTGCTTTTCCTGGCGTTAATATTCTTAAGAAGTGAGAGAAGTAGCAATGAGACTGTCTTTAATGGAGCCGTATTCTAGCTCTCTTCCCTTCTATTTGTAGTATTAATAACCAGACTGTGAAGAACATTCTTCTGAAACACAGGAAAGAAAATACAGCATGCCAAAGTGGTGACAAATTTTTAATTGCTAGTGATGGTTGTGAATATACGCTAATAAGAGTCCTGAGCATTAAAGCCTCTGAGGGCAGTTACCCTTGTAAGGGGTGGGGAGTTGGGGAGGTACTGTGGTCCTGAAACTTTAAGTTTGCATTGGTCCCATCAAATAATAAAGTAAACAAAAGAAAACTCAAAAGTAGTGTTTAAAACACAGGGCAGCCGGTGATCCCTTGGAAGGCACGCGATTGCTTGTTATGAAACTAACCTGAGCCCGATGCTCCGTCAAAGCCGGGGTATCATTACCACAGCTTGCCCTTGTGACGCAAGTGTATGATCATCTTAGGCTCATAAATGAAAAAGTAGAGCACTGAATGGCTGGGTCGCTAGCCTCAGGAGGACGAGTCAGCGCGCCGGAGTCAAGAGCCACCCAGGCTTCGCGACTCCGGACGCCGCCCGCGCTGGCACTCTGCCTCGAGCCATTTCTGTCCCGCCAGAGCAGCCTACTGCAGCCGCGCCAACGCGACCCGGCGAGCCTTCCCTTCGCCATCTTCCGCTCAGGGCACGGCGGCCGGCCAGCACCCTCGCCACAGTGACGAGCCCCGGCGCCGCGTCCCCGTAGTGATGGCAACAAGCGCCCCGGCGTCAGCCGGTCCGGGGTCCCGGTAGGGCTGATCGCGCTAAGCACTCCCGGACCGCGCCTTTTTCTGAAACTACAGTACAAGAAAATGGTGGGAGATCAAAAGAAAACTGAACACACAAGTTATTAGTCCTAGGGCATTAAGTAAGCAAATGAAGACTTATTGTGTGTGCTGAGCCTGCAGAGTCCAACCTTTCGGGGAGAATGAGAGGACAAGGCGGCCGAGGGCACAGTGACCGCTCCGGGTGCTGACAGGGCGGGTGCTCCCGTAGCAGCACGCGAGCGTCTACCGCGCTGAGAACGGCGCACTGGCTACCGACCACGTGACCACCCCAACGTCTTTGCCTTGGAAAAAGAAGAGACTCCACTTCCCAGAAGCCTCTCGTTTACCACGCAGCCACTGTTTTGCGCAGGCGCCGCCAGGGCCAAACGGATACGTCTGTCACGTGGGCAGTGTCCGGCCAATCCGGTTTGAATCTCATTTTTTCCTCTCACCCCCTTCAGGAGCGGTTGTGCGAGCAGATCGATCTAAGATGGCGACTGTGGAACCGGTGAGTGTTGCCTTTGGCCCCCACCCCCGCGGGTCCCCGCGCTTAGTCTCCCTTTGGCCCAGAGCGCTGCGCGGGAGTGCGTTCCCTGCACGCACGCTACTCTTGCCCGTCTTCCTCTTGCTGTCGGGCCTGAGTTTCCGCGGGAAGCCGGGGGTGCCTCAGCGGCCGGCTGAGGCGGCGTGGAGCGCACACGTTCCGGCGGGGGCCGAGACTGGGAGGCTTGGGGGAGGGGCGCGCGGCGCCTGCGGGTCCCCGAGGTCTGCTGGGGACGGCGGCCGACGCGGCGTGGGTGTGCGGGGCTGTTCGTGACAGAGGGCCCCGGGAGCCGCTGGGAGGGTAGTACGATCCGATCTGGGAGGAGGTGGAGGAAGGAGGCCGGTAGCCTCTCCTTCCCTGTCTCCCGTGGTCAGCCGGGCTGGGGTGCCGGGCGCGCAGTCTCCCTGGATCGCGGGCTGGGAGCTGTAGGCGCGCGAGGCCGGAAGGTGAGAGAGGCGGGCGCGGGGTCGCGGCGGCTACAGGGAGCGCGTGTTGCTCCTGCGCGGCTGGGGCTGCGGCAGGGGCTGGAACGAAGGGTACGTGGGTGGGTGGGAGGAGGCCCGCGGGCAGCGCGCGGAGCCTGGGAGGGCGGAGGTGGCAGCGGTGGTGGAGTGGGGGGGTTACATTGTCCTCGCCCCTCATGCTGGGGACTGTGCTGTCATGGAGAAGGGAAGGGGAGGAGCGAGGCCTACTCTGGCTGCAGCCTGTCTGCCGGCCGGACTTGCTGCGCTGCGCTGCGCTCCGCTCGCGCGTGTTCCCATTCATTCATCCTCTCCTTGCGGCGCGCACTCCTCCAGGAGCTTGGGTCCTGTTTTTAGTGAAGTTTGGGAAGTTTTCTTACAGTTCAGTGAAAATAGTAGCTTAACATTTAAGATCATTTTTTATTTGATTTTTTTTCTTTTCTATATACATGCTGCTGGCTCTCCTTTCAGTGTAGGCGCCATTTAAACTTAGTTGAAGCAAACTGATCCTAAGAAAATCAAACGCAGAAGGTACTTTTTTCTCATAGTTCTTTTCGGAACTAGTTCACAGAAGATTTGGGGGCTTTCCGTTTTAGGAATGTCACATCTATGTGACAATATTTCAGGTACATAATTGAATACATTAGCAAAAGACCGTTGACACTTTGGAGCCTGTACTAGACCTTTCTCGCCAGGTATTTCTGTATCTTTTGATGGTTGTTGGTTATGTTGGTAATGGTTTACCAGTTTGCTTTAAATCTTTAAAGACTTTTATAACAAAAAGAGCTATAGATGATCAAAAACATTTTATTACATTGATGCAAACTGCTCAAACTTTACAAAATTTAAGTCAGCTTTTCTGCTTGATTGTTCTTTATTGTTGTCAGATTTTATTTATGTTTCCAGAAATTTTGTTGACCGTAAAACCATCTCTTTAAGTTGCTAATAAAATCAACCAACTTTGAAACAGTATTATATATATTGTTTATGTTTTGGGTACTTGGGATCGAACTCATGACCTTGTGCTTGCCAGGCAGACGCTTATGCCGCTGAGCTAAATACCCCTTTAGTTTGATATTTATGTGTGGTTTTAAGTGTATATCAGTTTAGTTACATTAGTATATGACTCATAAATACTGTCACTTCAAAGGAGGAAATTAAGGAAAACCACTTCTTTACAGGTAATATGTCAAAATTTTGACTATTGGGACAGTACTCTAGTCAATTTGTTAGCATTTGAATTGTGGCTAGTTCAGAATTACTCACTGTTATCGAAGATGGCAAGACAGTTTCTCTAGGACAGGCCATTTTTACCACCAGTGGCTTACGTTCTTCATAGCTTTATCTTCATTCCGCATTGTTTGGTATTGGACTGTTTTTAATTTTTTTTTTGTTTTTAAGAGATAATTTTGATTTCTTTAAAGAAAAATAATTGTTCTTGCTTTCACGTTGTATTTTGAATTTTTATATTGTACGGTACATTACTTTCATAAGTGAATCAAATTGGACAGTCTCAAACCTAATATTTACAAACATAATGTGTTTTGTATTGCAAAACATTTAAAAAAGATTTAAATATATACCAACAGATGATATATAATAAAATTAATGTATTTGTGACTAGAAAACTGCTGATTGATGGACTTATGTCAATTAATTTAGGTGTTTTTTCCCTTAATAACTTACTGTATCAGAGTTAATTAGCCCAATAAGTTTGTTTCTGGTATTCATATTTCAAGTCGCACTTCAATTTATGTAAGATTAATGCAATTTGAACAGAAAAGTATGGGCAAATAACACTTTTATAAAATACTGTATAATTTATATCTGTGTCTGATAATATAGAAATTTTTAAGTCTAGCTGAAAAATAACAACAAGATAGTTTAAATTTGATTTTGAGGGCCCAGGATATAGCTCAGCACCACAGTGCCTACCTGGCAAGTTCAAGGTCATGAATTCAATTCCTGGTACCAAAAAAAAATTTTTTTTTATTTTGATTTTCCAGTAGTGTTTAAAGATGACAATCTGTTATGAAGAACTGGACAAAGCTAGTAGGGCTCCATTAAGTGTGTTGCATGCAGGGTAGTAATGTGTGTATACATCTTTTTCTTCTGCTAGAGAATTCACAGAGCTGCCTTTTGATTATCAACCCTGATTATTAGCAAGAAATACGAAACCTATAACCTGCAATCTTCAGATACTGTTCTCACTCTACCCTTACCTTAAAAATCAACTGTTCTATCAGAAGTCCATAGTCACATGTAGGGAAAAAAGGGATTGTTTTGTCTCAAACACTGATACTCATTTTCCCTTCCACTTGGCATTTTTTTTATACATCATTCTACAGAAACAGTGGGAACCTGAAGTTTAGCTACACTGTTCAGTAAGTTTCTGTCAAATCATGACAAACCTAACAACTACTGTTGTATTTCCAGGATTTAGAATCCTGTGCAGCTAAGTTTTTTGTTTTGTTTTGAGACAGGGTCTTGCTATGTATTTCAGACTGGTCTTGAACTTACAGTTATCCTGCCTCAGCCTCCCAAGTGCTGTGATTACAGGCATGCACCACCACTCTCAGTTTTTTAAAAAAATCACTTTTTAAAACTAGTTGTGGCTGGCAAGGTTATACACACCTGTAATCTCGGCGCTTGGGAGGCTAAGGCAGGATAACTGAATCCAAGGCCAACGTAGGCTACATAGTGATTTCAAGGCTAGCTTAAACTATATATATAGCAAGACGTCTTAAAAAATAAAAAGTGAACTTTTAAGCACCCAGTGTTTATAACAACCTTTTTCTTTGTGGGG
>PVJX010032331.1:0-20480 GCA_004027295.1 Dolichotis patagonum
TTTTTAAATAAAAAAGTAGGGCTTACTTTTACATTTGGAATAAATCATTCTTTAAGATCAGTAAAATATCATTCAGGTATCAAAAACACTAGTTTTTATTATTAATTTTATCAGTGCACTTTAGATATAGATAATGATCACATTCTTCCTAGGGAATTTTTACCTGTACATAGTACACCTTGATTCTTCTTTTTTCCCCAATCCCCTCCCTTCCCTTCAACCTTTTTCCTCCTTGTTATTTACATCGTTATCTCCTTGTTGTTTCCATTTTTTGCTTCTCTTCTCTTCTTTTCTTTTCTCTTTCTTCCTTTCCCTTTCCCCTTCCCTTATGCCCTTTCCCATTTGAACATGACATTTTAGAAATTTGCATATTCTTATTCACAAGTATAAACTCTCTTCAAAGGCATAGTCATTTTTACAATACTCACCTTTGAGGTTTTCTTTCAGGCTTTCCATTTCCTTTTCTGTGAGCTTAATCTCCATTTTCCCCAGAATGTTGGCCAAATTTTTCACATTAACCTTCTCTCCTTAGGAAAGTAATTAGGATGGAAAATGAAAAATATAGAATGTTTCCAAAATATTAAAATACATGAATTTCTGTGTATTAATAAATTAGAATGTGTTACTGATGTAAAAAAGATAATGCAACTTGTGTCTTTGTATTATTATTTAATATTTTTAAAGTATCACCAAGACTTTGTTTTGACTATTCTAACTGTCCAGAAAAATTCAACAAAATAGTTAAACTAATATCTATTTTATCTTACCTTATTTTGGGAATAATCTGAGATAGCAGAGTACAGCAAATGTAGTTTATTGCCTAGAGCTGGAAACTAGAGACTTCATCTTTCCACACAATAACAAGGAGATACCCTCATTTGTCCAAACTCCAGATTTTTTTCTGCTGAGTAAAGTTGCTAATCCTTCATTTCAGTATTTACTTTATACTCCTTATTTTGACTTTTCAGTGCACATTTTTACATTTCATTTCCATTCTCTGCCCTTGGTTGTTTTCTATCATTTTCCTGATTCTTCTATGGCCTTTTGTGGAAACTGCAGTAAAACTTATATATATATATATATACAGTGAAAGAAGGTACTACCAAGAAAATGAACTTATTTGTGAGAGTGACCGAGCTGGAGATCAATCACATATGTGGGGCTAAGGGAAAACCAGGCCCAAGAAAATGGAGCAAGCTGTTCCAGCTCCGAGAACGAGAGGCACACTTTATAATTTCCTGTAAATTTATGCTCATTAATCTTCTTCAAAGTTTAAAGTATTGAATTCTTTTTAAAATGGTGAAATAAATTCATAACAAGGCCACTTTTCATTCACTGGTCCCAAGACAGTTATAGACAGGGCTCTAGCATGTGGAAGTCTCTCTCATCCTCTCATTTCTTCTTTGTGATTTCTTATTCCTTTCCACTCTGATACATCTGTGCTCCCTCATTTTCTCATGTTAAACTTTGGGACTCTCAATGGATTCGGGAATAAAGCCAGAATTTTCAGCCATGGTAAAGGGACTTCTAACTAATGACTCAAGTGATTCTCAAACTAAAAGCAAGATGACATATTTGGTACCTCTTCTAAAGGTAAAACAGTAATGTCTCCCAAAAGTTTCTTCAGACAATCTTATTCTTAGATAAAAATTATAAATATTATAGTAATGATTATAGCACATAACTTTCTTTGAAGAGATACGATTATAAGTACATTGTCATTTGATATTCTTACCATCAACTGGCAGATTATTCACCATTTGCCAATGTTCTTTATCTTTAAACTCTACTCCCATATTTGCTGAAAACGATTTTGTATCATTGACATCAATCTCTCCTCCTTCAAAACAAAATAAATGAGGGACTTTGAAAATATTGTCGCTGATTTCAAACAAACAAAACAATGTTGCACTACATTCAACTACTGGATGAACAGAGACCTGACCAAAGGGGTAGGCCACTGAATCTTCAGACAGACATTTAACTTAAGTCTGGTATAACGTAAGAATCATAGACAAAGGAAGAGAATACACAATTATGAATACATTTGTCTTTTGGTGTCCATGGAGGACTGATTCAAGACCAAATACCTGCAGAAAATATATAGAAAGTAGTGTAGTATTTGAATACAATTTAAGCACATCCTTCTATATATTTGAATCATCACAAGATTACTTTTGATACCGAATACAACGTAAAACCCACATAAATAGTTGTTACACAGTATTGTTTAAGAAACAGTGACAAGAAAAAAGTCTATGCTTAATACAGATGCAAATTTTTTCTTAAATATTTTCAAATCATGGTTGGTTGAATCTGCAGAGGTAGACCCTGTGGACATGCAGGGCTGACTTTATATAGTTCACAGTAAATAATTCACATAATTACTAGCCTTATTTTGAGATCATATCTAATGTTTCCAAAACTTTCTTTTAGCTTTCCTACCACTGTAGAAATTATGTTAATTATTGGCAGTCGCCCAGAAATGACTTTAGAAACAAAAAATTGAAATTTTATTGCTAAAATGCTGATAGTTTAATATCAAACTCTATGTATTTATGCATAAATGTTTTATTTTTAAGTGTGGTTATGACAGATTTTAAAAGTGCATATAGCCAAGAGGTTGGAAATAGCTCCAAATAAGAGAAAGTACAAAGAATTAGGTTCTTAGATTTCTAATAGCATTTTACTTTAAATACTATATTAAGATATTACTTATAAAAACTTTTATTGCATTCATTAAGAGACTAACAGCGATATTCTTAGTAAGTATAAAAAAGACTTAGTTGGGAAAGATCCAAAACACTGTGGCTATAGAATAAGAATCTAAAGCACCTATACTGTAAAAACAAAAAACTTGAGGCTGAGTCCATTATTTCTACAATTTTATCTGAGTATATCTTCAGTTTTTAACTTTTGGCTGTTTGGGATTTAGCAAAATTCACTTGGGGAGTCCAGAAAATACATTTTGAGAGTCCACATTACTTCATATACTACAGAATGATTCATGCTGTCCATGTTTTCTCTGTAAAATGTCACTTCGGATAGAAGGAAAGACTCCTACAAATACCAGTGGTAAAAGAAGTGAAGACCATAATTCTCATCTCACATTTTTACTAACATACTTCTTCCTGTTCTTTTCAGCTACTATACTCATGTCTCAATGATTGATGACCAATCATTATTTTATTATTATAACAATGGTTATTTGTTTACTACCATATTTCTTACTCTTTCCTGCTGCTTTTAAGATAACCTGTTAATTAATTCATGTGTACACACTCTCTGTTAATTCCCACATATGAGGAACTAGACATAAATCTTCAGAATTATAATACAGTATGATATGCAATGATTGAAAAAAGCTTATGAAAGATTTATGCAATAGGGACAATAATAAATGCCAGCTAGCAGAAGGGGTAGAATATAAAGATATAAGTCGGATTTCAAAGAAGTCTCCTTAGAAGGCACTTTATGTATTAGTTCATATGTGCATGCCTGCATGGCAGTATTTGGGAGGTGGAAAAGAACATTGCAATTAGATGCAACAACGAAGTTGTAACAGCATAAGCATTAGTAAGAAACATTGTAGTGTATATATGCTCATTCACTGAAATAACCTTCATTGAGAAACAAGTCTGTGTGGATATCATGCTTGACGTTAAGGATGAAAACTAAATTACTCATTTATTACAATATATTGCCTACTGTCAAGGAACTCAAACTCCAGTTCAAAAGACAAAAATATGAATAGATATTCATTATAATAGAGGGTATCATGGGTTGGAAGTGATATTCAACAACTTCTTGACTCTTTGCATGTATGTGCATAATGTGCTTTGTAAAAAGGCTTAAGTAACTGTGGAGAAAGACTCTTAAATCAGTTCATGTTCACCACTGGTATTTACACCCTTATATATATATCTGAAAGGAGTCTGATATTATGAACCAACAATAAGAAATGGGAACTTTGGTTAAATGACGTAAAAGCTCATCACATTGTTACCAGTCCTAATTAGTGACAAGTAAAACATCCGGCAGAAGAGAGCTGTATAGGTAAATTGAAAAATCATTATCATCGGGTGTGTCAACACGTGAGGCCCAGACTGCCTTACTGTGAATATTCTCTAGCTGAGTATTCCACTTACCAATCTAATTATTTAAACACAGGATGACCAAAAACTGCATATTTTTTCTTAATTATTATAAGATAGTATAACAAGAAATATAAAAGTGACAATTTTATCAAATTTATTCAACAATGTTTCTGTCTATGGTACACCTTACAACATTCAGCGACACTAGGGATAGTCAGTATATAAACAAACACATCGCAAGAATGATACTCAGAATAAACCGTCAAGTGGTTAACACAAACAACCCATGTTACATTTTATATCCTGGAGAGATGATAAAATCCTTACCTTGACAATGCAGTATATGATTTGCAGCTTAATCTTTATTATACTCACTGATTTAAAGGTGATAGCAATGATGATGAGAATACTTGGGAACAGAAAGAAAATTAAACTAAAACGGTATATCCTCTGTGTGAATTAAGTTCACAACCCAGTTACAAAAAGAAAATAAATTTTAAAAATTTCATTGAAATGTGATAGATACAATACAATGTGGTAACTTGAGCAATCTGTGGAACTTCCTGGAGAATAAGCTCTCTTGCATATTAAAACCATGAGTGAGTGTTATCCAGGTAAAGAGGTAGAACTATGAATTTTACAGTAGGGAAAAAGCATTAAAAAAATGGAACAATGAATACATCTTATGGCCGTAAGTGAAAAGTGTGAATGGATTATTGTTGCTGGGATATTAACCTATAATATTCTTGTGATGTCTTTGTCTGGCTTTGGTATCAGGGTAATTCTGGCCTCATAAAAGAACATAAGATATGTTCTCTGCTAATTTTTATAAGACTTTGAAATGAAGCTGACATTTATTCCTTAAATACTTGGTAGAATACTCAACAAGGAAACCACTTGGTCACTTTTAAAAATTGGGGGTGAGGGGTTCTGATTACTGATTCAACTTTACATGTATATAGATCCATTGATATTTTCTGCTCCTTCTTTAGTCAGTTTAAGTAATTTGTGTTGCTAAGAATTTATCCATTTGGGGTTGCAGATATGGCTCAGTGGCAGACAACTTGCCTGGTAAATGCAGGGTCCTAGGTTTAACCCCCAGCACAAAACAACAAGAACAAGAAAGAGAACAACAACAGAAACATACTGGCAACACAATTTGTTTGTTTCATCTATTCTATTATATTCTTAGTATAGAATTGTTTATAGTGTTGATTTATAAATTTTATTTTTGTAAATTTGATAGTAATGATGTGTTTTCACTTCTGATTTTAGTTACTTGTACTTTGTCTGTTTTTTATCAGTTTAGGTAAAAACTCATAAACTTTGTTGATCTTTTCAAAGAACTATTTTGATTTTCTTATTCTTCTATTTTGCATTTTATTTCCACTTTCATTCTTATTTCATTGTTTTTTGTTTTGTTTTGTTTTTGGTACCGGGGACCAAACTCACAACCTCACACTTGCCAGGCAGGCACTGTGCCACTGAGCTAAATTCCTGGCCCCTTTATTTCATTCTTTTTGCTACCGATGAAGACAGTTTACTATTTCTTTTCTAGCTCCTGAAAGTATAATGTTAGATTATTCATTTGCAATCTTCCTTCTTTTTTAATGTAGGCATGTTTATCTATAAATTCTTCTCTGAGCAGACTTCACTACACTGCATAGTTCCCACTGTATTTTATTTTCATTCATCTCTAAGTATCTTTTTATGCTGCTTGTGATTTCTTCCTTGACACATTGTTGCTTAAGAGTTTATTGTTTAGATTCTACATAGTAGTTGTAAATTTTCTACTTTTTGTTTAGTCATTTACTTCTAGATTGTATTCTATGACGGGCAAAGAAGATACTTGATATTTCACTATAAAAATTTATTGTGATTGTTCTGTCATCTATCCTGGAAAATGTTCCATGTGCACAGAGAAAATATTGGTATTGATGTAAAATTTAATTGTTTTCTACTGTTGTTCAAGTCCTTTATTTTCTTATTGATATTTTGAGATGTATCTATTATTAAAAATGTCTTAAGACTTCAATTATAACTAGAGAATTCTCCTCTTAATTCTGTCAGTATTTTCAGAGCAGATGAATCTGCTATGGCATAGAAGGAGAAAAGCACCTACTTCGAATTTATGAACTTAGCAGGGCATGGGTATAAAGCATAATAAAAAAATTCCACAATCAAAATGGTTCCCTTTGTGTAGTCAGCATCTCTACACAATGTTTAAAATTAAACAAAAAACCAAAACACTTTTTTTTTTTTTTTGGTACTGAGGATTGAACTCATGACCTTGCGCTTGCCAGATAGGCACTTATACCGCTAAGCTAAATCCCCAGCCATCAAAACACATTCTAATTCAGGGGAAACAGTATTTTGGAAAACATTTTAAGCCTCAAGTTTTTTCCATAAAAATTTCCATTCATTATTTGTATTTGTATGTTTTGATCCTAAATAAAGTTGGCACTAAAAGGATCTATAATTAATATAAACCTGATCTGACAGTATAGTCTCTTGATTTTATTCCTTTTATAGCCCTCTTAGGGACTACTGGAGACTTCAAGGGCTTTGCTTAGCCTTTGATAACAGGCTATATGAGTGAAGAGATTTGTCAGCCAAACTAAATCTAAGACTTGTGAAACAATTTTATATAAACTAAACTATACTAGTTTTACTCTGAAAGCACACTAACAAAATAATTTAAGTTCCTATGAAAATTTCATGGGTGTCCTGTATGATTCACCAGTAACTGGCAGCATTTTAAGCAGCTTTCACAAATTATTATTGGTGAGTCTTATTCTCAACTTCCCAAATTATTTCCTAAATCATTTACATCCATCTTTTATCTGTGGACAAAGTTAAAAGTGTTACTTGATAATTTAATCTCTGTTTTATTATTCCAAACAATGGAAGGAGTGCTTACCCTCACTGTGTAGTCTGAATGTTGGTGTTCCTCTCCATCTCACATGCTGGAATTTAAACCTCAAAGTAATGGTTTCAAAGGCAGTATCTTTGGTGACCTTTCTGTGATTAGGTCATGAAAGTTCTACCTTCAAGGACTGGGGTCTATGAGGATGAGTATCTTAGTAAAGTACTTGTCAAGCATGTGTGAGGCCTTTTATTCAACAAAACAACCAAACAAAACAACCAAACAAGCAAACAAACAAAAACACCTTCAAGAATGGGACTAATGCCCTTAGAAAAGAGCTTGAAAGAGCAAGTTTGCTTGTCCTTATCCCTGGTAAGAATCAAAAAGGCACCATCACTGAAGTAGAAAACAAACCGTCACCTGACACCTAATTATCTGCACTTTGATCTTAGACTTCCTAACCTCCAGAACTGTGAGAAACAAATTTCTATCACCTACAAATTACTCAGTCTAAAGTATTTTGTTACAGGAGCTCAAATGGGCTCAGACATGCATACATCAACTTCGGTTTAAAGAAGTTCAAGGCCAAAAGTTTTCATTTCCCTACCCATGTTTCCTTGGTATTTAGTAGTCCCCATATGTTGATAATTTCTCACCATAAACATCGATGAGTCTCTAGTTGTTGTTTTCTGCAGATGTAAGTATGTGATCAGCTGGTTTGGGGCATACTAGAATTATCAGAGATTAAAATTCTTCAGAGGCACTCAAATGACACTTTAGTGGAAAGTCTTGCTCCTTTATTTTTGAGTCCCTGAATATAACAGCTGTTTGAAAGTTATACACTAAGTCCAACATGTTAGCCATATCAAATTATGTATCTAATGATTGATGAAACTAGAGATTCGTTTTATTTTTATTTGACTATGATATACATTTTACTCTTTTATACCTACAGAGTAATAGAGTATGCTGGATGTTGTAATCAATATATCATAAAACTCCTGATTCTATGCTATTCCTCTAAAGCATGTTCATTTTTATTTTAACCAGTAGTTTCCTTTCTGGGTGACATTGAAGTAGAAAACAAAACTAGTGTAGGCTTTACTTTTACATTGTAATGACTGATCTCAAGCAATCCTGTCCAAACAGACCTTTCTGTGACATAGAATCATTCCACTTCTACATAATCCAATGTCACTAGCCATACAAGTTGTACTAAAAAATTTCTTGGATAAATAAATGAAAACAAAAAAGAATCAGCTTTAAATTATTATGAGAAAAACATTCTTACCTAGGCCTTATGAACACTACCAAAAACATCAGCCTCAAATCCACATTATCCCAAGAGCATAATGCTGTTAAGGCCCTTATCACTCACCATCAGTGGGTAGATCTGGCGCCACATCATTAAGCTTCTCAGGTGTGAGTTTGAGCGTCATGTTTCCAAGGATGCTATCAAGGTCATAAACAACTGGCATCCCTAAAAAAGAGGAAAATGTGAGCAAACAAATAAAAGTAACCATAATATCAATATTAATTGCAATCGAGGTTATCAATTTCATCATAAAAGAATCCAAGGACATTTTTTTAAAAGACTATTAATGAATGAAAGTTAATTTACTCATTTACATCTAACATTGGAAATAAGCTTATAAGAAACTATATATTTATTGGTGGGGGGGCTTGAGACAGGTTCTCACTATGCAATTCAGGCTGGCCTTGAACTCACTTTGTAGCCCAGGCTAGTCTCAAACTTGCAGCAATCCTCCTGCCTCAGCCTTCCAAGTGCTGGGAGGAAACTATGTATTGAAAGATAGTTGAAAAACTATCCATGTAATTTGTAACAACAAAATATCACATTTGAAAATTGTAACATAATTATCCAAGTAATATAATTCACTTGGTTGCTTAATTTCAAATTATACTAGATTCTCTCATATTTATAAACCTAGGTCTCTGTTATTACTTCCACTGCCAAAGATAAAACCTAAGATAACTAGAAATCTTTTTTTTAAAAAATTCAGTTTATTTAATCAATATGAATATATATATATTCTTAAATTAACTATGAAAATATATATATGTATGATTGTTAGGCAACAAAATTTAATGACAAAGAAAAAATCAAAACCAAAACAGAAGCACCTCAATTAATCTGCCTAATCAATTTGCATCTCACTTACCTTTCACAGCATTTGCATGCTTCAGTAATCTCTTCTTATATATTTTTCCATTGGCTATAAAAAGAATACATTATTTTAGGTCATAGGAAAAAACTACTATGCTAAAGTAATACCAAATCTCTAAGTTCATAAATGTAAATCATAAAATAACTGGATTCTAAAACATACCTATCTTCTAAAAATAATAAAATAAAAATAAAAAAATTCTTATTAAGGTACATCTGTCAATGCTTAAGTACCTGAGACAATACCAACAAGGCTAGAGCAAAAACTTTTCCTTATCTTATATTTTTTTGAATCTATATTTCCTAGTATAACTATATATCTCTCTTCTTTCTGCTAAATTCTGTACATTTCAACCCATCAAATCTTAGTGGAATGAAGGATAAATGTCAATATTTATAATTCCTGATGGCAAGATACATGTTTATTTTGAGACAATTTATATATTCTTAAATATAAAAAATAGATATTTATGAGATTATGGCTTTTACTATCTCAAATTTATAAATTACCTACTATAAACATGGGTTATCATATAATGCAAATTTTTAAAAATGTAAGTGCAACTTCCTCAAGATGATACAAATATGAATAATAGTAACTTCCTTAGTGACTATACTAACTCACTTGAGGACGATATTAATTCTCTTTAAAACTATTCTAATATTTAAAATGCCCACCATCAGTTGCGAGTAATTTATTTAATTCCAATTGTTGTCTAGATGTGAGCTCAATCCCCATATTTTGTAAAACACTTTCCAGGTCACTGGGATCAACTTCTCCTCCTTCAAAATATAAACAGAAAGATTAAATGCTTTAAAAATATTTAATTATGAAAGATGAATTAAGATACAATGATACTTGCTAACTAATAAGTAGTTTCACATATAGAAAATAGTATTTTTTTAATCTTACCGAAAGATTTATTATCATAATGATGGTTATAAAATAATATGCATAGAACTAAGTAAAGTGTACATCATTTCAAAATTACTATCATCATAAACATAATAAGCAAAGATAAATACAGGGTTGTGGATGCTTAATCATGTCTGTTAACTTCATTTGTGTGAGAGGGGCCTGGGTGATTAAGTAAAGCACATTTCTGGGTATGGCTGCATGGATCATGGGAGCATGAACTAGGGGACTTTATCTGGTTCCTGGCCCCTTCCTTCCTGTCTCTCTGCTTGTTGCTGCCATGAGGTCAGCAGTTTTCCTGTACTGTGTCTCTCTACCGCGGTGTTTCTGCTTTGGAGCCAGGCTGCTAGGAACTGAAATCTCTCAAACGGTGAGCCAAAATAAACCTCTCCTTATTAAGCCGTCATGTATGTTGTCCCAGCAATGGAAAGGTGACCAATAAAGAAAACTGGTACTGAGAGTAGGGTCATTGGTGTGATTACATATGACCATGTGGTTTAGAAGCATTTGGAACTGGTTTTCAGGAGTAATTTGCAAAAGTCTGGAGTATTGAGTTGGAGAAGGGCTGTGAGCAGAGCTTGAGGGGCAATTTTGGTGGGATCTCAGAAGATTAAAATGCTGATAGGAATGTGAACAGCAACTATTAGCTCATGAGGTTTCAAATGGGAAAGAAGAGCCATAAGGAATAGCTGCATTTCAATATGAATAGTACTGGCATTCAGCAAGGGAGAGGCAGAAACTCTGGAAGACATGGAAAACTGGGATAGCAGCACATAGAAAGTAGGAAAAAAGCACACTAGCACTTGCTACCCTGATTCCTAGGCCACAGGGTGAATGCAAGAGTTCTAGTGGGCCCTACTGCAGTGCATACCAGCAACCCTAGTGAGAGAAGAGTTTCACAGATATCACAGGCTTAGAAGCTACAAAAAGAGCTTTGCTTCGGAGGAGTACATTGCAATGTCTATGCTGTTATTTATTTATCAATAACAATAATCTTGAATGCAAATAGGTGAATTCCCAATTCGAAGATGAAAATATGCAGATTGGATAAACAGATCTCTCTCTCTCTCTCTCTCTCGCTCACACACACACACACGCACGCACGCATGCACCAATGTACAACGGTATATTATTTATAATGAACAGCTTCACACAAATGGAAACAAAAAGGAGCATAAGTAGCTACACTCACAGTAGATAAAACATGCTTTCAGACAAAAACTGCAAAAAAAAAAACTTACAAAGAAGATCACTATATAATAACAAAAGGATCACTTTTTAAACCTGTCTATTATAAATGTATATGTACCCAGTGCTAATTTCCATCGATGGCCAGATCATCTAACCCCCCCAAACATCAGAGTGAAACTATTTTATAGACTAATTAGACTTAACAACATTTACAGAACATTTCACCCAACAGCTATGCAATATGCATTCTTTCATTCATGTAGACTATACAAAAAAGTCTTTATAATTTTTAAAAATCAGAATCACATCATGATTTTTATGACAATGGCATAAAACTAGAAATCAAAAACAAAAGAAAATTTAGAAATTATGCAAATAAATATATGAAGACTGAACATGTTATAGGTTAAGTTTCATAGCACTATAAAACTCGTCTACTTAGCATAATTGCTGCCACATTGAACTGTGACTAAACTTTGGTTATGGACTTGCCAAAACTATGTCGTATTGAAACTAGCTCTTTGAGTAAATACCAGGAAACTTCTGTCCTCACAACTGCCCTGGAAACTGAAGTAAACATTCCAGAGGCACAAACTGTGCCAAAAAAACCAAATGGCCACCTATTTCTTGTGAAATTTTACCAGCAGACCCCCCTCATGTTAAAAAGCCTTAAATAGCAATGCAAGCTTCACTTCAGGGCGAGTTGGTTGGAGTGTACCCATTGTTAGTGGACACTGCTGCTGGCCATCAAGTTTGATTATTAATAAATATTAATTGATTACTACTCAATTTGTCCTGTTTAATCCGAGTATCATTTGAGAACCCACCACAAACAGCATACTATTGAATGAACAATGGGTTACTAAAGAAATGAAAAAGGAGCTTTAAAAATTTCTCGAAACAAAGGTAAGTGGAAACACAGCATAGGGGCTACAACAAAAGAAGTACTAATAGGGAAGTTGAAAATAAGTGTGTACTTCAAAGAAATAAAGGAGAGATTTCAAACAAATAACCTAATAGTGCATCTCAAGCATCTAGCACAGAAATAACAAGCAAAATCCAAAAGTAATAAAAGGAAAGAAATATCAAAGGTCAAAACAGAAATAAGTGAAATAAAGATAAAAAATACAAAAGATCAATGAGTAGAAGAATTGATTTTTTGAAAAATAAACAAAATTAACAACGTTAAGTAGTCTAACTGAGAAAAAAAGAGACCAGTCTCAAACAAATATAATCAGAATTCAAAACCAGATAATACAGTTCATGTTACTACATGCCAACAAATTGGAACTTGGAAGAAATTGAATTTTTAAAGACATATAAACTACCACAACCAAGCCATGCAGACACAGAAATTGACCAGTGACAAGTAATGAGATTGAATAAGTGAATAAAAGTCTCTCAATAAAAAAAAGTCCAGAAGACAATGGGGTTTTTTCTGCCTAGTTTGAACAAAGTTTACAGGAAAGAACTAACAACTCTTCTCAGACTTTGTTATAACTGAAAGAAAAAGAACTCTTCTAAACTCTTTATATGAGTACCAAATACCCAAATCAGAAAAGATTACAAAAGAAAGAATGAAAACAAGCAAGCAAGCCAGCAATAACAAATACCCCTGAGGAACATAGATGCAAAAATTCTAAATCCAACAGCAGATTCACTCATCATAATCAAGTAGGATTTATCCCAGAGATGCAAGGATGTTTCAGTATACACAAATCAATAAACATAATATATTACATAAACGGAGTGAAGTATAAAAACCATGTGATCATTTCATAGATGCAAAAAAATCTCATTTGATAAAATTTACTCTTCCTTGATGATAGAAACCTTGAACAAATTGGATATAGAAGAAACCTGCCTCCAAATAAATAAAGCTATAGATGTCAAATTCACAAGTACATCATGAATGGAGAAATACTCAAAATATTTTCTCTAAATTTGGATGAGACAAGAATATCCATTATTACCACTCTTACTCAACATGGTAACAGGGGTTTTAACCACAGCAATGAGGCAAAAGAAAGAAAGAAAAGGCACACAAATGGTACAGGAAGAAATCAACTTATTCCTGTTTGCAGATTATGTGATTCTAAATACAGAATATCTGGACTCCACCAAAAGACTCTCAGAGCTGATGAATGAATTTAGCAATGTTTCAGGCTACAAAATCAACATACAATTATCAGTTGCACTTTTATACACCAAAAACAAGCTTGCTGAAAAAGAACTCATAAAAGCAATCTCTCATGATAGCTACAATAATGAAATACCTAGGAATAATTTTAACCAAGGAAGTGAAAGTGCTCCACACCGTAATTACAAGACACTGATGCAAGAAACTGAAGATGCCACACACAATAATGGAAATATCCCGTGTTCTTGGACTGGAAGAAATACTATTGTTAAAATGCCTGCATTATCCAATACAATCTATAGATTCAATGTAATCCTCATCAAAACAGCAATAAAATTCCTCACAGAAATAGAAAATCCTAAAATTCATATAGAAATACAAAAAATCCCAAATACACAAAATAATCCTTAACAGGAAGAAAAAAGTTGTTTGCATGTGTGATTTCTTGACTCACTAGAGAGTTATAGTAGTAGCAACAGCATAGTACAGGCATAAAAACACACATAAACCAATAGAACAAAGTAAAGATCCCAGAATAAACCCAAGTATCTAAAGCCAACTGATTCTTGACAAAGCCACCAAAAATATATCTTGGCAAAAGGACAACCTCTTCTACACATAGTGCTGGGGAAACCAGATATCCGCATGCAGATGATCAAAACAATGTCTCTCTTTCACATTATGTAAAAATCAACTCAAAATTGATCAAGATCTAAATGTAAGACCTGAAACTACTAAAAGAAAATATGAGAAAACTACATCAAGGCATTGTAGTAGGCAATTATTTTTGGATAAGACTCCAAAAGCACAGGCAACAAAAGCAAATAGACAAGAGGATTGTACTAAACTAAGAAACTTCTGCATAGCAAAAGAAACAATTAATGCTAAGAGACAACCTATAATATGGGAGAAAGTATTTGCAAATATTTATCAAATAAGGGATTAATATTGAAAATATAAGTGGAATTTTTAAAAATCTAATGAAAAGGGGTATAGTTGTAGAGATGAAAAATTGTCATATATATTGAAATATTTTTGACTAGTTTCTCTTAGTTCACTGAAAAGAAAGTTTTATGATATTTATTTCTTTTTTGTAAAAAACAATTTTTTGTCTATAACTTGTAATCTGAGTAATATTTTGGCCACTTTTAAGATGATGATACACATGTATTAACTATTCCTATTTTCTAATTATTTTGTTATGAAAATTAGTTTTAGTTTTTTCATAGAAGAAAAATACTTTTTAATATTTTCTTTATTAATAGGTACTAAAATTTTTAAATGGTCTAAAATCTGAAGAGAAATTTCTCAAAAGAAGAAAATCTCAACATTATTAGTCTTAAGGGAAATGCAAATCCAAACCACAATGAGCTATCATCTCACCCCAGTTAAAATGATAAAAAAGATACAAAATAACAAATTCTTCTGAGGATACAAAGAAAAGGAAACTCTTATATACTACTTGGTACAAATGTAAATTAGTACAACTATTATGGAAAAGAGTATGGACATCCCTTTAAAAACTAAAAATAGAACTACAATCCAGCAATCCCACCAGGATTAAAGGAGTTGAAACCATTATATCAAAGAGATACATATGCTCTTATTTACTGTAGTGCTATTTCACAACAATCAAAATATGAAATCAACCTAGGTGCCAGCTGGTGAATGAATGGATAATGCAGTAATACACACAATGGAAAAAAATGTAGCCATAAAGAATTAAATTCTGTCCTTTATAGCAAAATAGATGGAATTGGAGGACATTCTGTTAAATTAAATAAGTGGGACACAGAAAGACAAATATTGCATGGGCTTTCTCATATGTGGAAGCTAAAAGTCATTCATCTAAATGAAGAATCTCTGTCATCAAAAAGAATAGTTTGTGCTTTTGTTGTTTGATTGTTTATTCATTTTTTCATGCCTATATTTTGTAATCTGAAAAACTACTTCTAAGATAAGAATATGTAATATATATTAACTATCGTTAATATCCTATTATTTTGTTTTGAAATTCTATATCATCATTTTTATTCTTCTTCTGTTTTAAAATAAAAGCAAATAAATTAAGTATCATGATTAGTAAAAGACAAGCAGCAAGGAGGACATGAAAAAAAAGATACGAAGGAGGTTTGATAATGGTACCAAAACACAGAGTGAAGGAATCAATTCTAGTTCCAAAGTGCAATGGAGTAACTATAGTTCACTAAAACTCATATTTTATGAAGAACTAAAAGTAAGGAGCTCAGAAAGCCCCAAATATCAAGAAATAAGGAGATGTAAATGTTAATTATCCCAATTGGATAGCACATTCTGTATTCTTGTATTCCAAAGTTTTAAAAATTTTTTAAAAATCTGCACATGCTTAAGTCTCTCATAGCTCTTACACATAATCTATGTACATCTTCTGTGCCTCTCAAATAATTTCTATGTTATATAACATACCTAGTACAATGTAAATACTTTGTAAATAGTTGTTATATTATTTAGAAAATAATAGTAATAAAAATCTGCACTTGTTTAATAGACACAATTTTTCCAAATATTTTTTATCAAATATGATTGAATCTGTGGATGTAGAAGCCATGGTTATGGATAATTGACTGTAATTACCTTCAAGGAGCAAAAGGGAAGTGATTATAAGAGTTATCAGGGACTTCGTGGATTATTGGTTATTTCTATTTTATGATCCAAGTATTAGTTAAATGGAAATTTGAATATGTTCACTTTGTGATAATTTTAAGCTGGACACATATGAGCACATAGCATCATAATATGCCATACTTTAATATAATATTTATTATAGAAAAATATAGTTTAATGCAAAGAATTAGGATATTAAATTTACAGTAATTTCTCACTAACCTGTAACAACTTGTACTGCATCCATCAGTGATTTCAGATCAGTCTTCCCATTAATTATAAGACAATACAAATTCAGAACAAAAATATTTTTATACAGAGATCTAGAAACTAGCTAAAAATTTTTATTATACATCACTACTTAAGTTCACTTTAATTGTATAATGTTAGTTTTCAAGGATTGCTTGTACATTAATATATTGGCCCATGATTATTGAGTCGTAAAATCTTGCCCAAGGGAAAATAAATTCTTACTAGGTTATGATGTTACTTATAAACATGATAGAAAAATCTGGAGATCCTCAATTCTGGTAATGACTTGAATCTTACTAATTGGTCTCTGGTAAGAGAAAGAAAAGCACTTGCTCATCTCCAGTCTATCCCCAAACAGACTTTGGTTGCCAGTGCCACTCTGAATTGCTGTAGATAGCGTTACATTACACCAGATACAAATATTAGCTTACTGAATAAAAGAAGTTCTTCATTTACTTAGAGGTCATTTTATCAATATCCCTTCACTCACTCATTTACTCAGTCATTTGCCGATCTCTTGTTCAATATTTAAAAAGTGTCTATGGGATATATCAGGTACTCTTATAGATATTATTATTCAGAGATGAATAATAAAGCCTTTTCTATTCTAAAGCATATATAAAATAAGAGGCAGATAAACATAATTATAATACAGATGTAACAGCTACAAAGAAAAATATACACACAATTATCGTGGAAATACAGAAAAGAGGCATCCAATGTTGCCACGTAGTTAAAGAAAATCTTTCTGGAAAAGGTGGTTCTCAACTCTGATAAGCAATGAGGAGTTTCTCAGATGAAGGTAAATGAGAGGCGATATAACAAACCAAGAGGGGTCATAATAAATGTAGTGGGGACATAATAAAAGTAGAGAAGATATAATAAATGAAGAAAGGAAGTGATTAAAAATAAAAGTGAAATACGGTGATTTTATTTCATCATATAATAGAATGAAAGTTCAATGTTATTGGAGGATAAAATACTCGGTTAGATAGATTAGCAGGATCCAGATCGTGGATAAGTCTGTTTGCGACCTTAAGGGACTTAAGACATATTTTAGTAGTGGACTGAAAGCTTTTGAATTTAGCTATGATGTGATCAGACTTTCATTTCACATGGTTTACTCTGAGGCTGTATTATAGAAGCCATTGCAGTAGTGGAGCTGAGAATAAAATGAACTGAAATATGGCAGTGGCAGCAGAGAGCAGGAGACACTGATGGGTTTATTAGGCGAGATTTTTTTTTATGAATTTATTTTAGGGAAGGGTGGTTGAAAAGAAAGTAAGAGAATGGGGGAGAAAAAGAAGTTGTGTCACTTACAGGTACAAATTCCCTATTATGAATGTGATCATTATTGTATACCTATAATATGCCAATAAATGTAATTATTTTTAAAAATTATTTTAAAATGTATAAAGCTATAGTGAAGTTCAGTGAGTTGCATATGCCCATCATCTAGATTCTTTGAACATTTCACTATCTACTGTGTGAGTATAGCCAGTCATCCATCTGTGCATTTATTTAGGGTAATTGCAGGGAAAACTGTCATGATAAATCTGGTTGATCAGATAATGGGTGATAGAAAACGGCAGGGAATCCAAACTGAATTTTATGTAACTAGATGACTTGATAGCACAAATAAGACAGATAACATAGGACTAAGAGGTGAAACAGTTCATTTTAAATATGTTCAAAAAAATGCTTTCTATGGAATACACAAGTGGGAATGTCTCCTAGTCTAAAGCCCAGGAGAAAGGTCTATGTGACAGATTTGAAAGTCATCAGTCTACAGATGATAGATAAAACCATGGATACTGATGAGATTTTCCATAAGTAGTAGGTAAAATACAAATCAGAGGAATAAGAAGATTGAAATTGAGAGAAAACAGAAACAAAGGGAACAAACTTGTGAGAAAGCCAGAGTTATCAAAACCAAAAACAACAGACAGTATAAAAAACACAATAAATTGTCTTGTGCAACTGGCAAACGTCAAATCCAAATGGTATTATTAGAGAAGTTTCAGTTATGTTAGGGTGCCAAGTCAAAAAAAATGAATGGGAAATGTGGAAAGGATATACATAAACTGCATTCT
Source organism: Dolichotis patagonum (assembly GCA_004027295.1). Lineage (NCBI taxonomy): Eukaryota > Metazoa > Chordata > Mammalia > Rodentia > Caviidae > Dolichotis > Dolichotis patagonum. Next base: position 18,387 of record PVJX010032331.1, read on the forward strand.
ATCTATTTCCTTCTCTACCTTTTCTTTCTGCTTCCTAAACATTCACTGATGTCAAAGATGGTCTTAGATTCAATTTAGCCAAATGCTTTTGTACTCTATACAGATTTAGAAAATGAGGATAGACTTTGTTCTTATTCTAGAATTGTAGTATTCAAAGATTTCAGTATTGTATTGCTACAGAATTAATCAGGTTTCAGAAATACTCATGTATAAAACTTTAAGTCTGGGCTGGGGATTTAACTCAGCGGCATAAGCACCTGCCTTGCAAGTGTGCGGTCGTGAGTTCAATCCCCGGTACAAAAAAAAAAAAAAAAAAAACCTTTAAGTCCAAGTTCTACTAAAGGAACCTTTTATATTTAAAATGAGTTACCATCAACTGCAAGGTTTGTTTCCAGTTCTTCAAGTTCTTCTTTGGTGAGTTCAATCTCCGTATTTCTTAGTACACTGTCCAGGTCTCTGGTATCTATCATCATCTCCCCTTAGTTAAAAGAAAGAAATATGAAAGTTCCTACTAATACTGCAACATTTTACTTATACTTTCTTATGAACTACAGACTTTTGCCAAGAAGCCTTAAGATTCAATATGGTTAGAATCAGGCTTACTTATTTAATTAATTAATTTATTTATTTTGTCTTTTTGAGACAGTGTCTTGGTTTGACAGTTCACACTGGCCTTGAACTCACTTTGTAGCTCTGGCTGGTCTCAAATTTGCAGCCATCCTCCTGCCTCAGCCTTCCCAGTGCTGGGATTTCAGGCATGTGCCACCACGTCTGGCTTACTTACTTTAAATCTTCTTTGGAAAGTAAAAATACATATCATAAGACTCCAAAAGGGACAAACTTTCCTTCTCAGTATATCATTATTACTATAAAAATAGAAAGTTCTAGTGAGATGAAAAAAGTATTAACTATAGTAATATTTAAAAATACGTTTGTTTGAATATTGTTCTCTACTATTTATTAGTTGTAATTTACTTAAGTAACCTGATCTGTAAGATTTCCAGCTATCTGTTGTTTGAAGTGAAGATGATTCTACCTGTTTCAGAGTTTCTGTAGGGATAAAGTCACATATGTGGAAAGACCTGGGACTCTCTAAGCCATATAACAAGTACTTGGTGCATTTTAATAACTACTTCTGAGATAAGGTAGGACCAGTTTTCTTTTTTAAACCAAGCCCCAAACCAAGACTCAAGCTAACTGCAATCACTAATGTTAGTACTTTCACAATTAACCTGCCCTTCTCTAGGGAACTATGTTAAAATGCATATAAACAATATAAAATTTAAAATGAGACATTGTGCCAGGATAAAATAATTCAAATTATTCAAATGAATACATTATAAAATAATAGGATTTTATCAAGTTATTAGGAAACAAGATAACACATGGTAAATTGAGAATTATTTGCTAATTTGCTATTTATTTTAAGGTTTCAAACCAGGTAAGATTTCATTGTGATATACCTTACCATTAGCTAACAATTAAAAAAAACTCACAAAGAGAAAATAGGATTCATAAATACTTTTGGGGGTATTTATTTAGTTAGTTATACAGAAGATTGAACTTAGGGTTTTTGAACTAAGCTATAACCCCGGCCATTAATTTTTATTTTGAAATGGTCTCATTAAGTCACTGAATTGTTCAGAATGGGTTCAAATTTGCTATCCTCCTCCTGCAGTCTCTCCAAGTGTCAAGATTATAGGTGTCCAAACAATTTAAATGCCATAAATAAATAGCTTTCTTATTTGCCTTATATTTCAGGATTATCTATCCCCATAAAAATATGAAAGTAAGGTCAAAATCTGTTTAGCCTTGAAGAAAATGTTAGTGGCATTTTATCATTGTGAGATATATATATATATATATATATAATTATTGATTTCTTTTTCACATCTTTTCTTCCAGGAAGCCTTTCCCTGTTTAGTCAGAGAATTTATATTATCTCAGATTTAAAAAGTTTTAATCTACAAAGAAAAACTTGAAAGTATGACTTCTATGGTAAACTAGAGGGCTAAGAGATCAAAATTCAATACAGGAAACTTTTTCTCCTCCTTCTAAATCCTATTTTGAAGAAGAGGAAGGCAAAAGTCTGTT
>PVJX010032332.1:0-20457 GCA_004027295.1 Dolichotis patagonum
TTTGAGCTCCCAAATCTTTGAGTGTAAGAAGCAAATCATTGCCTACCTTGACTCAAGACAAAGTTTGAAGGAATTTTCAGCTCAGATATGCATCACTGGGTAGGAGAGCCTCCTTTAGAAAAGAAATTGACCTTGGGTAATTAAACTGTCTTTTCTAATTTAAGGATAACAAGAACTTAAAGAGATAACTACCAGCAAATACCCACAATGAGAGTGACATGTTTGGAGTCTTCCCTGAACTATCTGTGAGTAAAAGAAAGTGATTTCCAAGAATAAGAGTGTGCCATGAGTCAGAGACTATAAACATGTTACAATAGTGGTACATAACTCTGAAGGCACAGATCTGATTTTTTCCATATGGTAGGCATCTCAGGGCGAATGGAAAACTACCAACACAAATGCATTGCTCTAACCCTTGTGGGAACCTGGAAATATCACTTGTTTTCCATTGCTGTTTTAGATTTTAGAGTCTTCCACGGGGAGGATAGGCACTTTAAGTAACATTACAGATATCTGACTTTACACTAGCCCATTTCAGTGTCCTGTGTTGTTTCTTGGTTTTCACTCTATTATAATTTCTTACCATATTAATGTCACATGCAAAGAGATAGTGCAGCTTTTTTATCTTTTAATTTTTTTCATTCATATGTGTTTTCACTGCATAATAATTATATATTCATTGTGCAGATTTGGTACAAGTATTTAACATATTTCATTTTTTTTACATCTCATTATCCCCTGTCCTCCTTTCTTTCCTCTGTCCATATTCTGATCCCTTTCTGAGTTGAGAAAGATCTTTCTCCCTACTTTATATCACCTACCTATTATTTAGCTTTTTATTTAAAATTCAGGTTTCTCATATAAGAAAAACCACACATTATTGAAGCTTGTGTGTCTGATTTACTTCATTTAGCTTTATGGTCTCAAGGTGCATTGATTTGCAAATGACTCTGGTCTATCCTTCCTTCTGGCAGAGTAGTACTCCACTGTGTATAAATACCACATTTTCTTTATCAATTCCCCTGCTGATAGACTTACAGGCCGCTGCCAAGATGTAGCTATTGTAAGTTGTGGAGCTATGAAGGTGGGTGTGCATGGGTCACTGAACTACCATGTCTTTAACTGATCTAGTCTTCTTGTAGATGTCTTACTGAAAAAGTTAAAGGTAGTGCAGTTTCAGTTGCATGGATTCATAGGACAGTTTAAAATGGAGCACTATGTTTGTCCCTTTTAGCGTTTACTACTACACTATACAATCATTGATCTCATTGTGTTTAAGTACTGGATAAAGAGTCTCCCTCAAAGTCCCATGTATTACAGACTAGGTCCCAGCCCATGGTGCTGTTGGGAGGTGGGGACAAATGGGAGGAAGTAGGTCACTGTGTGGGGTGGAAGTGAGGTCACTGTGAGGGGGAGGAAGTGAAGTCACTGTGGGGAGGAAATGAGGTCATTGTGAGGGGAGGAAGTGAGGTCACTGTGTGGGGAGGAAGTGAGACCACAGTGGTGGAGGAAGTGAGGTCACTGGGAGGGGGCATGACCTGGAAGCGATACTCAGATCCCAGCCACATCCTCTCTGCTCTGGTTCCTGCCATCCATGAGTTTATCATCTGTATCTAATCAGAGTTCTTGCCTTGACTGCTGCTTTGCCTCCACCCAAAGGCAGCAGATCCAAGACAGAAATCGCTCAAGCCATGGGTCAAAACAAATCCTTCTACTTGCAAGACTAGTATCTCAATTCATCTGCTATAACAAAAGAGACAATGCTAATCACTGTATCCCTGAATTACAGAAATATAGGGAAGTGAGGGAAGGGGGAGGGGAGGAGAAAGGAAAGGGGGAAGTAGAGGAAGAAAGGAGGAAGAAAGGAAAGAAAAGTGAAATTAGTAAAATAAATACTCATAAGTGAAATAAATCAGACTTGCATGTGTAAAAATCGTATTATCTCCCTAGTGTAAGAAAATGAAAGCATAAATAAGATCCAAAATATGCAATAGATACTGTGAAAGTAAAAGGGAAACAAACTGCTCAAAAAAAAAATAGGAAAGGAGAACAGAAGAAGGGAAAAAATGTATATGTATCTATAATAGCTACAATAATTGTAATACTAATTCTATTAGTTCATTAAAAGGAACAACTAAAGCGCATATTGTTTGATGAAATTTGCATGGTGATATCTGGTAATCTCAGTGACTATTTTGAAAATAACACTACGCAATATAGTAGCCATTTGTTAGTTTTCTATCATCTTGTTTTGAATTCTGTATTTTTAATTCTCTTTAAAATAAACAATTGAAAAAAATAAGAATAGTGAAATAAACTAGAAAAGAAGAAAAACCAAATACCCATTCACACACACCACACACACACACACACACACACACACACAAGATTTAAAAAAACAATAAATGATGGCATATTCCTACAATGGCAAAACTCTGAAGAATTAAATGAACAAAATAGTAATGATTCAACCATAGCATTGATGATCTTCAAAACTACTGCATTCACTGGGAAAAAAAAAAGACACAGAATCACTCATCCTTGGTACATGGAGTAAAGTAGAAAATCAACTGACTTATCTTTGTTAAGAGACATCAGAGAAAATGTTTACTTCAAGGATGATACTTTATCAGCTGATAGAAATGTCCAGATACTACATATTTACCAAAGTCCCTGAAGCTGCCCTCTTAAAGTATCTACGGCCACTTGTCCATAAATTTTACCTTATTAAAATATCATTTTTGATGCAAAGAAATTGAATTAGCATCTCATAAAGTATCTTTAGAGATACTATCTCTATGGGGGACTTAATAGCAGCTATGCAATACATTTTATACACTAAATATTACCATAGAGGATTGCTATCCATAACAATTTGCTTCATGAAAATCTTATTTAACTGACAGTTAGTATTGACAGGCATCACTTACTACTCAATTTTTAAAATGTGTTTTTTCTGAAGAATCCAAACCATGAGCCAGAAGCAGCCATGAGGATTGCGAGAGGAGAATCAAGAAGCCAACGCACACCTTCCTGTGAGTCAGCTGGATGGTGAGCTCGGAGGCCAGAAGAGCTACCCTCTCCTCTACCTGTAGGCAAGGGGCTTTTTTGGAGGCAGTCAGGCTGAGGTGATAACCACTGAAGTAAAAAAAAATAACTTAATGCTTGTATGGTTTGATTAAGCTTACAGACCTAAAGCTGGTAGTCTGAGCATCTATTTGGAAGATAACAATTTGCATTAGAGCAACCCTGGGGGATTTCTTTCTGTCTTGCTTTTGAAATCCAACATTTGGTTCCCTTTTATTATCTTACTTTATTCCATTATCTAGTATCATGAGCAACTATTTTCAGGATAAAAAAATGTAATATAACAACCATTGCTTAATTCCTATTGTCTTGCTTTGAAATCGCGTATTACTATTATTGTTGTTGTTTTGCTTTTGTTGTTGTATCAATTAATTTGATTCTTGAGTTTTCTCTTTATCTTTCCTTTTAAAATTAAAAAAAAACTTTTTCTTCAAAAATGGTTAGATTTTGTAGAACTGTGTCGGCTGCCACGGGTCACTGATCAGAGATTCAAGATAAATGACAGGATCTTCCAAAAGTGATAAAAGAGGTGAATTCCATTTGGAGAAATGTAATACTTATTCCAAGAAGTACATTTCTACGAATGGAGCTAATCAAAAATGTCATAAAAATTCTTTATTCCCTTCACTTCTTTGATTAATAGACATACATGTAGACCAGTCATTATGAGAAAATCTCGTTACTTAGTTCTCTGATGATGCTAAGAAGATAGTTTTGTAAAAAGATTTTCTTATTGAAAAATCCACAGAAGGCATTGCCTTCTAGCACAGAAATAGAAAATTCACTAGGAAATGTGTTGGGAGCCCTTGAAGCTGGAAATTGACCACACATGCAAGGCTGAAGCATAATTCCGAGAGCAAAGAGTGCCCAGGGCAAGCCACGTGAAGAAGCTGCCTTAGCCCAGAGAACACCTAGCTCCAAGACAATCCCAACAGTGGGTTGCTAGGGCAACAGGGTGTCACATGACATTAAGTTGCTAAAAGGTATAAATAACGCCCCTGCAGTGAGGGAGCAGTTCCTGTCCTCCCATCGGGAGAGTAAGGGCTCCACCTGACCCCAGCTTTGTCTCTTCTTTATGTCCCCATCCTCTCACCATACTTCCACGTGAGAACACCTAGAACTGTAACCAGCCACCACAAAACTATAAAAGCAGTAAAACATAGGAAGCATCCATTGCTAGTCCCATTCTCTCACGTACAAAACCACCCTAGTTTCCCTTCCAGCCCCCCCCAAAAAAAATAGTACTCCATGTGGTACATATCCTAAATTATCTCACTCATTTTGGGGAAATGTGTAAAGTTTTCAGTTCACTAGAAAACAATCCATGAAGATTGCCTGAGTGCATTCTTAGTCTGAGAGTTGCATGGGTTACATCAATATGATTTATTTTGAACCTTACTTGTTTTATGAAAATTCATGAACCCATTTTTTTTCCGGCCTCATTGACGCTCTCAGTACATGCAAAAATCTCAAACCTTCCAAATGAGGCTGAGATGCTTTATTTGGCCTCCTTAGCGAAGGAATACGAGCAGAGGTTATTGACAGAGGTTAGTGGAAGAGCCTGTTAGCTGAATATGTTTGCCTAACTGATGGCCTCTTGTCTCAAGGCACTTTCACTTGACATTTCTTAACTTGGATTCGGCTCCAGTTTTTTCTGCTGCTGGCAAACAGCTTTGTTATTTACCTGACCTACAGTCTCAACCAAACAGAAGCCAAAGCACATGTTATTTCCCTAGGGCATCAATAGAAAACTAGCTGAGAAATGACCAGGATTATTGTTATAACTCACTGTCATTACTCACTTATATTCTTGGGTCTGTTTTCATGCCCCACTAGACTACAACAACTGATACCAAGGTGACCCCACTGCAATTAAAAAAAACAATGTATGGTTTAATGATAACTTGAAACTGCCTCAAATCTTGCTTCTACCAATTCTGGTTAATTAGCTGTATCCATTGTCTACTGACTCAAACTGTAGTTATCATACATGTTTTTTTGTTCCCATTAATAAAACTCACATCAGAACATGGCAAGAGAGACCATACTCATAAGTGAAATAAATCAAACTCACATGTGTAAATACCGTAGAGTCTCCCTAGTGTAAGAAATTGTAAGAATACATAAGATTTTATGGTAATAGTGGTTCTCCATTACATTGCTTTGAAGCCTTTTATTGTTTTCATTCATTGGTTGGAATGGCTTTATTTTGTTTGATTTTATTATGTGTGATGGTATAAACAGCTACTTTGAAGAAAACAAGACATTATGGCAGCCATTGCTGATTTAATATCATCTTCCTTTGAAGTTCTACCATGCTTTTGTTCTTCTGTTTTGATGGATTCTATCCTGCTGTATCTTACTAGATTTTATTCTGTGTGATGGTATAAAAAAATTTTAAGTAAAATGAGATGCTATAGTAGCCATTGTTCATGTCCTGTTATTTGGTTTTGAATATCCTCTAATCTTTCATTCTCTTGAATGGTTTTATACTGTTTTATTATGTTTGATATTACAGTATGTGAAGATATACTCCAACTATTTCAAAGAAAGAGACATTATGGTAGCTACCGTTGATATCTGCTTATCTTGTTGTGAAGTGCTGTGTTGCTTGCATTGTTCTGTTCTATCTGCTTTGTTCTGTTCTCTTGTGTTTTATTCTCTTTAAAATAAAAAAAAGAACATGGCAAAAGATAAAAGAGCTTTCTTTATAATTTATCTAGAAGTAAATGAAACCCAAGGAAGTATGGGAAATCTCTCCCTCCCACAAAACTGGTAAGACAGAGACTTTTTGTCATATTCACACCCTAATTCTCATTTACAAATCTTCAATTTTACTATGGTTGATACCCTTAAAAGACATTTCTTTCTCAAGTAAAATTTATGCCTGGTAATAAATCAATTGTTTCACTAATTTCCCTCCCTCTCTGTCTTTCTCTCTCTCCCTCTGTTGGCTGGGAGAAGTAATTTGGAGTGTGTGTGTGTGTGTGTGTGTGTGTGTTTTATAGAAATTCATGAAAGTGTTTATAGAAAATTATGAAACTGCATTAAAATCTACATATATTTCATTGAGATGGAATTTATTCATATAACATAGATTTTAACTGCATTTATCAGTGAGTAATTTTTTATCTACATTCAAATGGCAAAGACCCAAGAGTTGGTGTAGAAATGTTTCATTATCTTAGAAAATGACCTTACCCATCTGCCTTTCCTCCAATAACTACCCAAAGAGTAACGCTTTTTGTACATCTTTTACTATGAGCAACCTTTTCCTTTCTTTGTATTTCTCAAGCATACAATGTTAATTCTTCTTTCTTTACATAAACTTCAGTATAATGCTTCAGACTTCCATTGTGTTGTTCTTATCAGGACTTCATTTTTTATAGCAGTTTGGCATTTCCTTGGGCAAATATTTCAGTGTGCATTCTTTTTCAACTTGGACATTTGGGTATTTTTCAGGTGTTGTTGACTAAAATAAAATTTCTACAAATACTTGTATTCATGCCTCCATGTGACATATTTTGGGCAAGTCAATTGCTCTCCATTATTGTTTGATTGCTGTATAAAAAGTTATTTCTTTCTTATTTTATTAAAAAAAGAAAAACAGAAAAAAGGGTAGAAATGACACATAATTTCAAAAAATAGCATTAAGAAGTCATCACTAGTTGATATATTACATAGTGTTAACTAAGAAGTAGTGGTTTAAGTTACAAAATGAAAGCATAAAAAATGAACAATCAATGACAGCACAAACCATTCTGTTTGATGAAATAACAAAAACAGTAGTGTGGTTATCTATCCTGCACACTTGAACAAACATAGAGTTATATGTGTATACCTACAAGTTGTTCTTTCCTTTCCAGAATTTTCTTAATTTTGAACATGTAGTATTTTCTCCATCTCTCTCTCTCTCTGTCTCTCTCTCTCTCTGTCGTTCTCTCTCATTCTCTTCTCTTCTCTTTTTGACTTTGTTTCTTCTGTTTTTTTTTCCTTTCACATATACAAACACTCACCACTCTCTGTTGCTTTTTTGTAGTGTGTTGGGGCTTTCCTAACAATTGTCCTCCTTTTGATCTATAATCCAACACACTTTTAAAATCAGTGAACATATTCACTGTGACACCAAACCCTGATTATTTTTTTAGGTTTAAGGAACAACACATTAACTGCCCTAGTGAGTAATCCATGTCCTCTGACAACACTGTGTGTTCTTTCTGAAGTTGCTGGTTATCTTATCCTGTAAGAGTAGATTGGTTGAATTTAGTTGATCATGTAGTTCAAATGTTCCACAAATTTATTGGATCTTGGGTGATTCTTTCAATGTGAGTGACTCTTTTTCCCCATTTTTCCACATGGATTTATTTAAGTCTGCATTATTAACATTCTTGTAGTACAGGTCTACTGATGAATTTTTGCAGCAGTTTATGGCTTTTCCTTCAGGATGTCCATGCTGACGAGTATTTGTCAGATCTCATTTGTTTTGCAATCCTGCTGCCTGCACTTTAGTTTTGCTGACTGTCATGGTTTATGTTTAGATGTTCCCCCAAAGCTTCACATGGCCATAGGTGGGGCTTTTGCAGAAGTGGATAGATCTGGGGTGTGTGAGGCTGGCATTGATTCATGGTGCAATGCTAGGCTTAAGGGCACTAAGATTAAGGGTGTGAGTTCTACCCACATGAAGTAGCCTGGATAAGATACAAGGGACAGAAAGAGCTGTCATCCTCATTTGTCACTTTACCACCTTCTTCCTGCCATGGACAGTTTCTCCTCTGCAATGTCCCTCTGCCAAGCCACCTTGGATCCTTGGATCCAGTGGATGATAAACTCAAATTTCTGCAAACAGATCTAAGTAAATCTCTCCACCTTTAACTTTGAACCTCAGGTATTTTGTTCCAGCAATGAGTGAAAAAGTACCTAAGAAACTCACTGTCATTGACTTCATGTGTGTTCAGATATTTGCTTTTTACCACTTTGATTCTAACAATATGGTGGAGTCATCTTTTTGCATTTACTATCTTGGCATTATTTGCCCAATGGATCCTTAACAAGTTTAGAAAGTTTTTGACCAATTTGTCTTCAAATATTATGTTTTCCCTTTGTCTCATCTCTACTCTGAAAAGTCAGTAACACATAAAAGCTTGAATTATCCCCTCTAGCTATCATTCCCATGAATTTCTTTGTACCACTGCCCTTTTGCTTACCGATATTCTGAACCAGATTAGATATTTTTATTAATCTACGAAGTTTACTGCACACTCACAGACACATGCGTTTCACTCCAAACTCTCCTGTTGAATGAATGTGATGAATATGCCATTTTTCATCATATATTTTTATCGATGTATGTTTGCGGTACATGGTTGTATTTATCATGGGGAGTGGAGAAATGGACAACACATGTTTTAATCATTTTCCTTTTTATCCTCTGCCTGTCTCCTTTGTCTCTGCTCCTTCCAAATCTCAGCCCCATTTGCAATTGCAAAAGCTCTACTTTTATTATTTTTCCCTTCAATTATTTTGTTCCACCCTCTTTCTATCCATTCCCTCACATCCTAGGTGTTCCTAACGTCACACTGTGCATCAGTCTCAGCATCAAACACACTCTAGATCCAACCTCTTTCCAGATCTGCTTTTGTTGACTGTGCTATGAACAGTGGGTTACACATTTATCAATCGTTGGGCATCTCGTGATGTTCAAGGTCTTCCAAACATCAGATCTGCTACAGGAAAGACAAAAGTGTGTGACATATGGAGACATTTCCTCTGGGCGAAAGCCTGTCCTTTTCCTTTACCGAGCCTCTGGGTTGTGGGAGTCTGTCCCTATCTGACCTCTCATGCAATCCTATGTGTGTTTTCTGCAACTTTAGTCTGATTACTTTGCTTAATGCTTCCAATGTTTCTGGAAGTGTGCCCTAAGCTTTCTTTTTAACATAGCTTGCAAAGTGAGTCCACAGATGATTAGAGTCTGTGTCCAGCACCTCTTATTCATTGCTCACTATCCATCTTTTTGACTGCCCTAAATTTCCCTTACCTCTAAAATCCTGGAACCAAACAGCATGCCTTGCTAAATGTTGAGCCGGTGCACATTCAGAGAAACATATTTGTATACGGTTTATTCCTAAATGGTTTAGCCAGACCTTGTCTTAAAAATCAAACTAACAAAAAAACATTACGATATGTTTCAGTGATGGAGTGCACTGGCATGACATGGTAGTACTGTGAAAATATATTTAAGGAATGAAAATTATAGTACAGCATATATAAATATGTATGGCCCAATGTTAGTTACTTTTCTTGTTGCTAAGATACAAGACCTAATCCTCATAAGGTGAAGCAGGAAAAGTTGAGTTGAGCTCACAGTGTGTAGAGGTTCCAGTCTCAAGTTGGTTAGCTCCAAGTCAGGGTTGAATGGCAGAGGACCATTGCAGAAGGAAAGTAGTCCATGCCGGACCAGGCAGTAGGAAGTCAGAAGACTGCCTTCTCTCTGTTCCTTTATATTCCATCCAGGCTACAAGCTTTTTGATTGGGTCACCCACATCAGGGATGAACAGTCCCATTATCCACACCCGGAAATATGGCCAACCAATTAGTTGAGTAATCCAGTACTGCACACCCTTAATCCCAGGAGGCTTTGAGGGGGCATCTAGACACAATCAGTACAGTCTGTGACTTCTGTCTTTAAGGTACAAATTGAAATTGCACAGGCAGCAACCTCTATGCCCAAGGTTCCTCCAGCAGCCATTTGCAATAGTAATAAATGTCTGAAAGCTGACAGCCACCACTTTGAGCACTTCCTGTCAGTTTAGAGGCCAAAGGTAACTTGTGTTAATCTCATGGTGTCTCCATAAATTTAGTAGTTAAAAACTTATGAAAATTTTCATTTCCCAGAATTGTGTATACATCTACATTTTTGGCTGGCTCTGTATTTCTATACTCTGTATAAGCATACGTAGAACATAGATACACATTGTAAGTATACAAGTACTCTCTTTTATAAGCACTAAATACATATAACTGTATCAAGATATTTGGCATGAATATGCTTCTTATATTTATACAGTATCTATCTCTTTCTATTCATCTTGGACATAACTGTCCATGAGTCTCCCTTATCCACAATACTTGGGAGTGAAAGTAATTCTGATTTCCTATATTGTCCTGAACTTTGGAATATTTGTATGGACATAGTGAAATAGCTTGGAGACAAAATCAAGCAAATTGCATTTGTGTTTTATATACACCTTATTCACATAACCTGAAAGTAATTGTATATGGTATTTTTAGCACATTTTATAGTGACAGTTACCCGGGATACAAAGTCAGCTGTGGAAATTTCTCCCTGTGGCATAATAATTTTCAGAGTCTGGAGCTCTCTGGATTTCACACACTCAGATTAAAAAGGATGAACCTGCTGGGGATTTAGCTTAGTGGCGTAAGTGCCTGCCTGGCAAGCATGAGGTCATGAGTTCAATTCCTGGTACAAAACAACAAAAAAAAGGGATGAACCTTCAGAATGAGTAAGAATGCTATTTTCAATCTATATGGACATAGATACAGTATATACATACATATATGAATGCACATATATACATGTACTTATGAACTGAAAGGGCATGGATGACGTATTATGTATACATAGGCACACTTATCACATCATGCTTGCAAATTTACTGAAGCCTTCTGTAGTAAAGTCATCAAATGAGGTGCATTTACAACAGTAAAGGAAAGTTTTTCATTTCCATCCAATATTGTATAACCTAATAATGCAGAAAAAGAAAGATTCCAGCTACAAGGGACAATTTAACTTCCACAATAGACAATTGAATTTCACAGACCATTTTGTAATCCCACTCTATTCTAACCTCCATGAAGTTATTTCAGTAGGTTTTATTGAAAATCCTTGTCTTAGGAATATACTTAGTCCTTTGCAATCTTCACCATGAAAAAAATCTTAATAATTGCAATTTTAAAATTGTCACTTGTGGTGTATTACCCTTTACCCTTTATAAATTGGAGAATGCTCATGCAGAATTAAGATTCAAGGTGTTGAAGATATCTGGCTGAACATAAACTTTAGAGGAATTAGAATTTCTGTGAATCATATCTCCTTTCCATGCTAAGAAGCCAAGGAAACTAAAATAAGATGTCTCCTCCAGGTATAGCAACAAGGAGATAGATAGTCTCCATATTTTTCTAGCAAATTAATTCTGTTTGAAGGGCATGGAGATGGAGAGTCATAAAAATCCAGGGTTGCTGTGTTAGTCAGTCTGTCAGCCTTGTGCAGCAATTTATACAAATCGAAACTCTTTACTAAACCACTGTCTGTTTTGCCACTAGTTACTTCGGGTTCTGTATTCTGCCTCATCTCAGATTTACCTACATAGTCTAATGTGCCCCAGAGGGAAGGGTAGACAGTCTTGTGCTATCTCATAATGAGTCAGTCAACCAACTACAGTTTTGCAATTGAGAGGCTGCAGGTAAAACATTGATCCCATATCATTCTGAAATTGAGGCAAAGTGAAGGCAAAGGGTGACCCAATGTGAGAGTAAAGATACTGAGACATAGTCAAAGTTACAGGTAGCCAAGAGGTCTTATGTCTGATCCAAGTGAGGATGTGTGGACAAAGTCATTGACCCAAAGTCCCCAAAAAGGTAGTGGTTCGAGAATGTGTGACAGTGATGAAGGCGGGAATTACGCAAACAAGGTGAGATGAACTGGCCAAGTGAAGAGCAAACCCCTCTGCAATATGCAGGAAGAAAGATATGCAGAAAGACCAACCTGCATAACCTGATTAGGGTAGCATTTTAATGTTTTTAGGGTTCTGTTGCTTCAGTTTTTGATATGGAAACTTGTGTGCCCTGGTGAGTCAGGACCTCTTAAATTGAGACTCATACCCAGTTGACATTCCTGGAGCTATATGGCTCTGTTGTCCTGCTGTGTTCAATCTCTTACAGACGGAATAATGCAAGGAGACAGGAAAGTGTTGGTTGGTCTCAAAGCTTACCTGTCAGTACCTCAGCTAGCTTTAATTTTATTGCTGAAAGCTAATTGAAGGGAGAAAGAAATAGCTTAGCCAGCTTTGCGTGTATCAGGACATGGGACAGGGCATGCTTTATTGATGCAGCAGTAATAGTTCTGCATTTAAGGAGAGCCATCCACTTGGTCTTCTACAAAGGCCTCAGGTTCAGTCTGTATTTATTTATCACACGTATCTATATCTATGCCATCTACATACAGCTTAATGATAGCATTAACATCTTCATCCTTGAAACAGCAAGCATGATGTCCAATAACAATGAAATAACCCAACAGTGTGATTCTCAATGCATCCAAGACATTAAATTTCTAGCGACAGTATTCCTACTCGTTTACAAATTCATCTACAATTTTGCACTTGATAACATCAGAGTGAAGGTTATTTTCTTGTATTTAAAATATGGTTTGTAGTAAAGTCATCTGGTGGACAAGACTGGTTTCAGGAAGAATACACATATAAGTTTAATAGGAAAGATATTTCTTGGGGAAAGAAGCAGGTAAAATAAAAGTTAGTACATTGAAATATTCACTATTTTCTATAAAGTTATAATGCTTCTTCAAAATATAACATGAAGCATTATCTCCAGCAAAGTTTTACTAAGGAAAAATGAATTCCATAAGCTGAAAAAATATGTATACAGGTGTTATATATATATTATATATATAGTATACATATACTATATATATATAGTATGCATTATGTATTATAAATCTCTGTTCCTGAAATATCCAACATGATAAAGTCTTTACTTTGAAAGTAAAATATGTTTCAATTATTCACTATTAAAAATCAAATCGTTCATTTGTTAGGGCTTCATGTCAGACTCTTAGTAATGATGTGAAACTTGTACCTACCCTATTGACCATTAGAGAAAGTTTTATTAGACACTGAAGACATAACCACTACGTGAACTTTTAAATGGCAGAACTTCTGATATAATTCTTAGTGCCAATACATTCTTGCGGCTTGGATTCAGAGGGTTTATACCTGATGGAGTAGCCTAGGAAGTCTTGTAATTTTGGAGTTAACTACCATTCCTCTTTAAAAATCACTAAATTCACATACATGCTAATTTTCCATGAGAGGATAGCTTCTCTTCGTTTGGACTCAAGTGACCAGAATTTCAATGTTTTTCATCTTGCCCTAGATTGAATTTATTGCCAGATCACAAATAGTACCAGACGAGAACTTTGAGTGTCATTTCTACAAAAGAAACCACATCAGATAATCAGACATTACAGCATATATATATATATAATATAATATAATGTCTGATTATCTGATATATATATATATATATATATAGTGTGTGTGTGTGTGTGAGTGTGTGTAAATATATGCAGGATAGATAACTATATGACTAATCTCTCTAAGTTCATCAGAAAAAACACTTTCTCTTTTCATTGTTTAATGAAATTGTTTAGTCATTTTTCTCAGGACTAAATCTCATAAGCTGAACAAATCCTTTCAAGATAACAATACGAAAGGTATTACCTAATGTTAATTTCTCACTTTTTTTGAAATTCTGTACTTCTTTTTTTGTTTAAAAAAAATTACATCCAATGCTAATCATTGAGCAAAAGACAGTACACCTGGCCATTCTTCCTATGAAATAGTGTCAGGTTAAATAGGTGCCGACATGGAATTCTGACACATTTTCTCTTTAAAAGTTAGTCACTGGAAGAAATGATGTTGATGCCACATTGCTGATGATTTCATGGTTGCTACACAAAATCTATGAAACCACGCTTGAAATTCTGCCAGTGTGATGGGGAATCAAGTCTCAATTCTGTAAATGCATTATCTTTCTTGTGAATCCTACAGGCCAGAAGTATTTCACAAAGGCAAAATCGTTGCATGACCAACCAGGGTCACTCCGGCAGAAGTGGAAGTGGGATTGTACAGCAGCATCGCTATCTTTTGCTGTGTCCTTTTCTGGAGATTGATGGAGACAGGGTGAGTTTTGTTTTAAATGGCTCTTGCTTTCCAAGAAGTCATGCCTCGCTGTACTATCAGGCTGACTTATTTAGTTTTTTGTTGGCAACAACTAAGTCTCAAGAAGCAGTTTTCAATGGAGTTTGGACAGTACCCAGGTAGAAATGAAACCAAACTAGAACATCACACCTAGCTTGGTACTTTTTTTTGCATCTTTTTTTTATTTAGAGAAAAAAAATCTAAACAGAAGAAATGGTACAAATAATACAAAATTTCAAGAAAATAGCATTAAGAAATCACTAATTAATAGATCAGACATTGTGTCTTAAAAGTAGTTGTTAAAGTTACAAAATCAAAGCATAAAAAGTGGATAATCAGACAATGATGGTACGAATTACTCTGATGAACTAACAAAAACTTAGTAGTATGGTTATCTATGTTGCACACTTATGTTTATGTATGTTTATACATACAGTTATATCCTTTAGAGCACTTTCCTTCCTTTCATTATTGCAACATCTATTATGCATTTTGGATCTTATGACTCTTTCAGGTTTTTATTATTATTTTGTATACTAAAGAGACCATATGATATTTACAAATGTGAGTCTGATTTATTTCACTTCTGAAGATATTCTCAAATTGCCTCCATTTACCTATAAAAGCCTCACGATTATCCTTTTTATTGCTGAATAATATTCCCTTGTGTAAAAATAGCACATCTTTTTCATCCACTCTGCAGTTGATGGGCATCTTGGTTGGTTCCAAGATTTAGCTATTACAAATTGCGCTGATATAAACATGGTTGCATATATATCTCTGTGATATGACATTTTCAATTTTTCTGTGAAAACACCCAGAAGGGGAATAGCTGGATTGAACAAGACTCCCAGTCCTTGTTTCTTGAGGAATTTCCACCCTTATTTCCACAGTAGTTGCACCAGTCTACACTCCCACCTACAGTGGAGAAATGTTCCTTTTTGCCCACAACCTTGCCAACATTTTTTATCAGTTGATTTCTTTATGGCAACCATTCTTTCTGAAGTGAGACGAAATCTCAATGTTGTTTTAATTTGCATTTCTTGAATGACCAGTGATGTTGATATTTCTTAATGCATTTATTTGCCATTTGTATTTCATTATCTGAGACATGTGTGTTCATCTCAGATGCCCGTTTTTGGAGAGGGTCTTTGAATTTGGGTGGCCTGATGTTTTTCAATTCTTTGTATGTTCTGGATATAAATCTTTTGTCTAAGGGACAGGTGGTTAAAATCATTTCCCATTCTGTGAGTTTTCTACTCATAAATGAAATAAATCAGTGTAAATGTCATATTGTCTCCCTAGTGTAAAAAATAAATAATAAAAAACTGAAAGAGTAATGAGATACAAAATGTACAGTACATATTGTAAGAAGGAAAGGGAAAGAAAGTGCTCAAAAGGAAAGAACAACTGGGATAGGGGAAAGGAGAAATGGAAGAAAGGAAAAGATTATATGCATGTAGATATACACATATAACTGTATTTATGTATAAGTGTGCATGATAGATAACTATACTCCTAATTCTGTTAGTGCATCAAATAGAATAGTTTGTGTGATCATTGTCTCTTTATTTTTTATGTCTAGATCTTGCAACTTGAACGACTACTTCTAAGAAAGCAATGTGCAATATATTAACTAGTGTTGATTTCTTAATGTTTTTATTTTTTGAAATTATGTATTATTTCTACCATGTTTCTGTCTTGCTTTTTAATATAAAAGATAATTTTGTTAGAGATGAGTAATAACTCCATAGATATTGACTTTTATTTGATCAACATTTGTTTAGAAAGGAAGATTCTGCTAAGGAAATTAGAGAAAAGAATTGCTGTAGTCCAGAACTTGCTGACTCAAATACTTCAATTTGATACTAATGTTCTGTTTCAGAACATAAAAAGCAATAGCTGTGAAATAAAAGTGATACAAGATTCATGTGACATTCTGCACACTTGGTTACAGTGATCATGAAATTATGAAGGTGTTCTATTGAAACAGCTAGTTGTATCGTTAGGTGGTGGCTTTAGTTAGCATTCCACCACTGAGACTAACATTGCCAAAGATGAAAACAGTAATAACATGAAAAGACATATTTGGCTCATGGTTCGGAGGGTTGAGCTCATGGAGACTGGGCCCCATGCTTTGGGTTCCTGGTAAGCACTGTATATTGTGGAGGAAGCACATGGTACAGGAGTGTTCTTACCTCATGGTACACTGGAAACAAAGAAAAGGAGGAGATAAAATGAGACTATTCACATCAGGGACATACATCTCTAATGCCCCAAATTTCTCCTGCCATGCCATACTTGGTGAGGTCTCCAACATTAACCTCTAGCTCCCTGAGCAGATGCCCAAGCCTTTCAAACATGGTCTTTTTGGAGACGCTGAAAATCAAATCATGGATTTCTTTTTTCCCACATGTTTAACTTCTTACATTTTATAACAGCCAAAACTAAAATGCTCAATACCTGCACAGGCAATAGAGGGACATGAAGGGAAATAGACGTGCAATAATTTCACATAACATCTACGCACACATTGTTGATTCTGGTTACTGCTATACGTCAGTCCTGAAAAGGCAGCAATTTGGGAAGAATGGTGTCACGTATTTGGTACAAGGTACCCAGAAGGGAAAAAGTCACTCCCTGCAAATGTTTATCAATCACCTAAAAAGCATTTATGACCTCTTTATTTGGAAACCATGCAACATATTTTGGCACTGTGGTCTTCTGCATTAAACCATGCTGATGACCGCCGTCCAGTCTGAGAAATTCTAACTCAGACAGTGTCGAGGGTCAGAGCTGTTATGTGCTTCCTGTATAATTCATGTGCACTTCTCCTGCAGTCCCTAGGAGAGCAATAACCAAATACCTCTTCATTTCAAATGCAAACCTACAGATGCAGGAAACATGTGTTTTTAAATTTTTAATGCTTGCATCCATTTATTTATTTTTATCAATATACAGCTGGGATACACATTAATACTTTTATTGTGGCTACTGATATAGGTAAATACATTCACTATGGTGATTGTTGCATATCCATAACACATCTTGATTCTCTTTATCTCCCATCTCACCCCGGCCATCTCCCTCCATTCCCAAAGCCCTCAGCATCTCCACAAGGCCAATTGCCATTTCCTATCATTTCTCTCTCATTTTATCCAAATGCGGGAGACAGGAAGTGCTCCAAAGCTGAAAGTTATGGTGTCTAAGAATATTAATCAAAATCCACATCACCATTAAAATCATTGTGGAGCTTTTGTTTTTAATCATAGAACGGATTTCCTCAAAGAAAGACAGTGATGTATGTTAGCTATATGAATTTTGTTTAATTAAATGTGTGACTCTTTTTTTTGTTTAATTAAAGGTGTGACTTTTCTTCTCTGGAAGGAAATGTATCTGTACTTTAGCTACCAGCTCCCATCCTAAAATGGAAATTAAATAAGTAACACTCCATAATCCAGTTACTTTCCCATTTCCCTTTGTTGTGTTTATAGGACTCCAGTTTTGGGAAGGGTACTTCCATGAAATTGTCGTGATTGGGTGGTTATTTATTCTCTCTCAAACCACTATAGAGTTTAATAAAAGTGAGCAGAAAAAAATAATAATCACTGGAAGCAATTTTAAAGATCTATTTTTAATTCTGTATCTCATTTGAATTTTCCCCCCTGCTACCTAAACACAGATATGTATTTATTTCCCTTGTTTAATTTCCATTTCACATTGGTTTTCCTATTAACTCTGTTTCTGAATTTAATTAACATTTTACATTTCTTAATTTCTTTCCCGGATTTGAGTAATTTTACCTTATTAGCACTTCAAAGTCAGACAGAGAATGCCTAGCAGAGACTCTAATTGCACGAGTAGTTAATTTCCTATTAGAGGCTGGCTCAGACACGCACTAAGTGATCTTTAACCTTTTAAACATGCACAGCAAAATTAGCACGTGGTTGTCTTGAAACTTTTTTGCATATTAATTTTCTCCAAATTCCTATAAAGTAGTAAAGAAGTTAGAATTGTGTATATAATAAAAATTACCTGTATCATAGGACCATTTAGACTTAAATATATATTCTTATTCCCTCAAATTTTGGTATATTTGTTAATAAATTACAATTGTTTTAATCCAGAACCTGTATTTTCTTAAGACTCACAGAACAGGGTTATTGATCCTAATTAAAATTTTACATTATTTGTTACATTCAGTTGTTGTTTGGTTGGTTATTTTGTAAGAGATACCAGTGCAATTTTCTTTCTTTCTTTCTTTCTTTCTTTCTTTCTTTCTTTCTTTCTTTCTTTCTTTCTTTCTTTCTGCTTAAGTGATACATTACATTTCAGGAGTTTTCTCTGAACTATTTGGTGAGGGGTTATAAGGTTCTCAAACATAGTCTTTTCCATGACCCGGTTTATGAAGATATTCCTTCAACTTCCTAAGTACCCACACTGTAAGACTGAATAAGTTATTTTTTTTCCAATATATTCATATACTCTATCCACTTTATGGACTGTACAGACTGTTTCTGCCATTTATTGTTTGAAAAAAAATTAAATATACCTAAGATTAAATATCACCTAAGACAGTGAAGCACTGGTTAATAAATATTTCTACTAGGGAAAACAACTGATGTTAGACTAAGTTAGATGTCAGAAACAACCTCTCAGCTCTAGCTCCAATGGTGAGAATGAGACAGGAAGACTGCAATGTAAGTGCCATTTGGGGTAACTTAGCGTTAGTGAGACTCTGTCTCAAAATAATTGAAAAAGAGCTGCAGATGTACACATCTTTCCTTAAAGGTGTAGTTCTTAAAAAGAAACAAACAAGAACAAAATGAAGAAGGAGAAAAAGAAAAAAGGAAGGAGGGAAGGAAGGAAGGAAGGAAGGAAGAAAGGAAGGATATAACTGGGAGAAAGAAAAGAAAAGAAGGAGAGATAGTTGCAGTCCATTATAGGTGTTAAAACAAATTTATATTTTTACTTGAGTTTATTTTTCCTTTGCAGTTTTTTCCACAAGGTGTATGTCTGTGTATGCAGTGATATGACACAGCATGAAAAAGAGTATATACAAAAGCACATGGCCACTATTATGAGTCTAAAATCATAAAGTCTTGAAACTCAGTGTGTGATAACCACAAGAACAGAAAATTTTGAAATTTAATTGATGATAACCACCAAATGAACACTTTCTTGCTGGCCCTAAATTCCTTGAATGATGCTAAAAAGAGAAAAAAAATCAAATTGGATAGTGAAAGTTCTACCAGATTAAACAAAGAGAGAGAGAGAGAGAGAGAGAGAAACTAACTTCTGACAGGGAGTTGCAGTGCATGAGGGTAATCCCAGCACTCTCACAAGCAGGGGCAGGAGGATTGAAAATTCTAGCACAGCTTGGGTTACTTAGTGAGTTAGTGACACTCTGTTTTAAACTAAACTAAACTAGACTAGACTAGACTAGACTCGACTCAACTCGACTCGACTTGACTAGACTAGACTAAACTGAACTGAACTACATTAAATTGGGGATTGTGTCTCAGAAGGAAGCCCTGACTTTAATTTTCACTATTGAAAATTAATGTCATTTCAAATAAGAGAAATAAGCAGGATCATATTTGCTATGCATTCACATGCAAACGCCAAAGCCTGTCACCTTGAAAGGTCACTTGTCAAGCTCACTGTGGGGACAATAAATATCGTTTTGGACCTCCTGTCTTCTACAGGATACAGCACCCTGCAGAATACTCTGACCATTGGGATGCCATGGTACCAATAATCCTTTGCAGATGAAGTTTAGGAACAAAAGTCTCACAGACTTGGGGGAGACTGACCGTCAGCATTTCACTTTACATATCTTGTGCTGGGAATTGTGGAATATCATGCATTGTGTGGTCACCAAACAGGTAAGAACACTCAAGATGGTTTATTAAGAAGCCATGAGCTGGCATAGAAAGCTCCTAATCATAAGCATGACACATTATGACCTTTCTGAGGAGCATAACTTTAATGTATTAGACAAAGTTAAATTTAATCCATCATGTCATGCTGTGGGTTAGATGATCATTCCTCAAGGATGCCATTGGGGAGGTAGGCTGGGGTCACTGGGAGCCAGAGGATAGTGGGAGGTCTTCGATTATTGGTGGGGTGAACTTGAGAGAGATATCAGCTGATAGAAGAGGCTCAAAATTTGAGCCCAGCCGAGCTAGGACAAATAAATTACTGGTTTAAGAAGACCTTGTCTCAAAATGTAAAATAATACTATTAAATGACTCAAGATAAGGCTCAGTGTGAGAGTTTTTGGATCATCCATCCATCATTATTGCATATGTGCAAGAAAGAAAGGAAGAGAGAAAGAAAGAAAGAAAGAAGA
>PVJX010032333.1:0-20501 GCA_004027295.1 Dolichotis patagonum
AGAATGATCACATCGAGATATTTATAAATAAATGGACACGACTTGAGACCATTCTCTTAAGTGAAATAAACCAAACTCACAAGGGTAAATACCATATAATCTCCCTAATATGAGATTGGATAAGAGTATATAAGACTTTATGGTAAGCATGAGGCCCCATCTCATAGCTTCGAAGTCTTTCAAAGTTTTAAATCATCAGGTGGAATGGTGTTTTCCTGTTTTGGTTGACTATATCATACGTGATGATATGAACAGCTGTTTTGAAGAAAACATTATGACAGCTATTGCTGATTTAATATTATCCTTCTTAGAAGTGCTACCATGCTTTTTTTTTGTTGTTGTTCTATTGCGTTGGTTCTGTCTACCACATTGTGTCTCATTGGAATTTGAATATGTGTGATAGTTCAAACAAATTTTTTTCTTTTTTATCAAAAATGAGATATTATAATACTCATTGATCATTTTCTGTTATTAGGTTCAGAAAGCCCTGGAATTCTTTCACTAAATGCATGGCTTTATTCTATTGTGTTATGTTTGATATTATTGTAATTGAAACTATGCTCAACTATAGCAGAGTTAGAGATATGGCATTAGATAATGTTGATGTCCAGTTGACTTAATGTAAAGTACTGTGTTGCCTATGTTGTCCTCTTCTGATCTGCTCCGTACTACCCCCTTTTGTTTTATTCTCTTTTAAGTAAAAAAAAAAAGAATAAAGCTCATTGTTCATGCACATCTAAATCTAATGTGTTTAATTATGTAGTAGGGTCACTGAGGCTCTGTTCTACTCAGTTATAGACTGCCTCTTTCCCATTTACCTAACATCACAATAATGTCGCATGAAGACACATACACACACAAACCATGATATATATTTTGCTTGTGAATCTGTGAGCCAGCAGTTTCTGTGGGGCAAAGTTTTTTTTTTTGCTGGGCTTATCTGGGCACTTCTTTGGGTCTGAAGGTATCTTTGGAAGTTTCCTATGTTGGCTGCATGTAAAAACCACAATTTTTAACTGTTCTGGCAGCAATTCAGCTCTAGAAAGACTCAAAGTCATTGGAGAGCAGTGAAAGCAAAAGCAGAAGTCAGTAATCTAGGAAGTGTCCCATGTACTAATCTCCCAGACTCGAGGGGGTCAGGGAATGGAATTACCTCTGTGACACAAGAGCTGCACAGTCACAGGGAAAAGGGTGTGGTTCTGCATGAATTGGGGCAATGGCTTGCTCCACTTGTTCTGGTCTCCCATTCTGAAAGCGGGGAGAAAATTGGGCAGGGATAGAAATGGTGGTGAGGCATAGATATGGTACTATCCCCACTGATCCAAGTCATATGGCCCCGGGTCACTAAAGAGAGGCAGGACCTGGAGCATTTCTGCGTGGCCTGGTAGATGTCCAGCATGCCTCCAGCCTCTGCCCCCAAATATTCAGGGACAGCAATATGTCCTAGGTGATTCATCATGGCCATGTCATCCTGTAAGCCCCACATAAAAAGATGAATGGGTCAGGGACCAGTGATGATGCTTGCAGGACTGTCCACATTTCCTAGCGATTTCATCTCTAACACTGGTTGTCCATGGAGTTCTGGGTCCTTTTACTCAGAGACTAAGCTTCTGCTGATTGTCGGAGTCCAGGCTCTGTTCTGCCAGGTTGTTTGTTTTAAAGACAAACAATGATACAGAATTTCATAACAATAGGGAATTAACAATGGTCACTATAGTGTGTAGTGCTATATTCAAAGTAGTTGTGTAAGATATAGGCATGCAAAACTGATCAAACAACGTAAGGACAAACCATTCTCTCCAATGAATTAAAAGAAATTAGTAATATAACTATCTTTGCTATCTTGTGTGTATATATATTTTTTCTTGTCCCTTCCCTTTGTTTCTCCTTTCTCCTATTCTAGTTCTTTCCTTTTGAGCAGTTTCTTTCCCTTTCCCAATATCTACTGCAGATTTTGAATTTTACTTTCAGTCTGTTGTACTAGGGAGACAATACGATATTTACACATGCAAGTCTGATTTTACTTATGACTATGGTCTCTAGTTGTATCCATTTGCCTATAAAAGACTCCAGTTTATATCCTTCTTTATAGCTCAGTAGTACTCCATTGTATAAAAATACCACATCTTTTTTTACCCATTCGTCAGTTGATGGGCATGTGGGTTGCTTCCAAGATTTGGAATTACAAATGCTGCTATAAACATGGGTGCACATACATCACTCTGGTATGATGTTTTTAATTCTGGGAAAATACCCAAAAGAGGAATAGCTGGGTCAGGTGGAACTTCTAATCCTAATTTTTTGAGGAATCTCCAGACTGATTTTCACAGTGGTTGTACTAGTCTACACTCCCACAACAGTGGAGAAGGGTTCCTTTTTCCCAATAGGCCCACCAGCATTTGTCACTGGTTGATTTCTTGATAATAGCCATTCTTTCTGGGGTGAGATGAAATCTTAGTTCTGTTTTTCTCAAATGACCAATGGTGTTGAATGTTTTTTTCATATATCTGCCATTTGTATTTCTCCATCTGAGAACTGTGTATTCATCTCAGATGCCCATTTTTGAACTGGGTCTTTGAATCTGGGGAGCCTGATTTTTTTTCCAATTCTTTCATGTTCTAGATAGAAGTCCTTTGTCTGGGGGACAGTTGGCTAAATTTTTTTCTCAATCTGTGGGATTTTTACTTCTCACTCTGTTTATTTCTTTTGAAATAAACAGAGTGAAAAACTTTTCAATAAGATGAGATTCCAGTTGTTGATTCTTTGAAGTACTTCTTGTGTAGTTTTGGTTTTGTTCATGAACTGTTTGACTATTCCTATGTCAATCAACATTTCTACCTACTTTCTCTTCCAGCACATTTAGTGTTTCTGTTTTAATATTTAGATTTTTATTTTGACTTTAGTTTAGTGTGTGATGATAGAGTTGGGTCTAGTTTTAGTCTTTGGCATGTGAAAAGCCAGTTTTTCCAGCACCACTCAATAAAGAGGCTATCTTTTTTTCAGTGAACATGTTTGCCCCTTTGTCAAAGAGTAGCTGAATCTAGTTGTGTTCACATCTTCTAATCTGTACCTTTTTTTTTTTAGTACAATGCTTTATCACAACAGCTTTATAGTATAATTTCAAGTCAGGGATTGTGATGTCTCTTGTCTTGCATTTGTTCTCCAGGATTGTTTGCTATTTTAGGTCTCTTCTGTTTCCAAATGAATTTTAAGAATGTTTTCTCTAGATCTGTGAGGTATACTAATGATATTTTGATCGGGATTGCATTAAATCTTTATAACACTTTTGTGAGTATGGCCATTTGAACAATGTTGGCTCTTCTTATCCATGAGCAAGGGATATCTTTCCATTTTCTGATATTCTCTTTAATCTCTTTTTTCAAAGTACTGTAAATTTCAATATATAGATCTTTTACTTCCTTTGTTAGACTGATTCCTAAGTTTTGGGGGGGTGCTATTGTGAAGGGTATATCTTCCCTAATTTCTCTCTCAGTGAGTTTGTTTTTGGGTACAGGAATGCTACTGATTTTTGAGTGTTAACTTTGTATCCAACTATACAACTGAATATGGTTGTGATGATTATTAATTCTAAGTCTTTTGGTGGAATTTTTGGGGTTGTCTATGTAAAATATTATGTCATCTGTGAATAATGATAATTTAACTCCCTCTTTTCCAATCTTTATTCCTTTTATTTCTCTTGTCCAACTGTTCTCTGCCAGGTTCTTATATTACTTAGTACACTCAGGCTCCTCTCCCAACTTGACTTGTCTTTTACTCTCCATTGATGAGCCATCTGGCTTATATGCTGCAAATCGTGCCAACTGACCTTACCGCTGTCACATTTTGCCAACATGGAGACCCTTTGTGAGGCTCATGAGGTGGCATATTTCCTAAGTTTACAGCTCTGAACTCTGTCTCTTGAATTCTATTCTTTATGCCCCTAGGCTTCATGGCTGTATCAGTCAGTCCTTACTACAGAAACAGATTTAATGCAAGACATGTTTTATATCTAATATTATATATCATACTTATATGTCATATATTAGGCTTATTATGGCCACTCACAGAGTCAGGTGTGGAAGAGTGCAAAACGGATGTCTACACATTGGAAATCTGAAGGATCCAGTCAAAGGTCAAAGGCAAGGAGCTCACTGTAGTGTCCTGTGTAGAGGTGGCCAAAGGGTCTGGGATGCAGGCTGAAAGGTCTATGCTGCAAGGCTAAGTGTCTACACTGGAAGCCAGATGACGTCCATGGTGAACATGAAGACAAGAGCTTCCCTGAAGAAAGAAAGTAAGCCTTCCATCTGTTTCCCTTTTATTCCATTCATGCTATCAGTCTTTTGGTTGGTGCCACTCACACCTACGGTGGGTTTTCTGTCTTCAGTAAAGCCCTTCAGCCACATCCAGAATGAGGCTGATTTCTTAAACTGACACAATCAGTTAACTATCACAATGGCACCCATAGTCCTCTGCTACCTTGTCCTCTGCCACCTTGTCCTCTGCCAAACCTGACGCATTTGTGCCTCTCTGAACACTTTGACTATCCATA
Source organism: Dolichotis patagonum (assembly GCA_004027295.1). Taxonomy (NCBI): domain Eukaryota; kingdom Metazoa; phylum Chordata; class Mammalia; order Rodentia; family Caviidae; genus Dolichotis; species Dolichotis patagonum. The sequence goes on from PVJX010032333.1 coordinate 4,550, forward strand.
GGCTAGCTTTTCCTTCATTTGTGCAGTTCACAGCAGGTACCTATTGCCTCCTGACCTGTGGTCCAGCTTTCCCCTTATGGTGGGTCTTGTGATAGTTCCCCTCAGGAGAGAAAAGGAGGCCATGCAGCCTCTTCTGCTCTGCTGCCACCAGTCTCCTTTCTCATTAATACCACTGTCCGTGGGAACAGTTCCTAACAGCCATGGAGCTGGGTGGGGACGTAAGGGAAGCCCAAGTGGTTCCTGTTCTTTGAACTATTTATTCATTATGAGGAAATGTTTTTACTGATACTACACAGAAGTATTCAGGACCTGCTGGGGTCAAAGGCTAGATAGAAGAGCAAAGAGGTCTTTAGAAAAGTTCAGAATGGAAACACTATCACAGTAAGGAGATGAACCATCTGGGGCACCACGCAGGACATCTATGTCTTCACCTTCTCAGTGTAGATGATCTCTCCAGGGACTGGGTCTCTCCTCCAAGAACCTCTCTCTGCCCTGCAGCCTGGTCTTCTGTTCCAGTCCTTCATTTTCACCTCAAGTCGGCTGCTCCAGTTAACTCAGTCTTGCTGCCAGTCTTCAAACACTCTGTTCTTTTTGCCTAGAACATTCTTCTGCCATCTCCTGCTCATATCATTAAGGGTCAGCAACTGCAGTTTTCAGGTGAGGAGTAGGGAGGACTGAGTTAGAAAGACAACTTGTGAACAGGGAGGAAGCTCTTTCTTCTGCTTGTACTGTGATCATCAATGGGATTTAGTCCTCTGCTCCTCAGTGTGGGTCTGACACCAGATGCTATGTTTCTGCAAGAATTTTGTAAACCAGAGCGGACATGAAGCTTATCATGCCCTGTTACAGTTTGTGTCAAGATGTTCCCCCAACGCCTCATGAGGTCCTAGGTGAGGATTTTTGCAAGTAGCTAGATTTAGAGTGTGTAATGTTAGGATTGATTCACAGTGTGATGCTTAGGATTAAGGGTATGAGTGCTACCAACCCTAGTCTGGATAAAATAAGAGAGACAGAAAGAAAGCTGCTGTTACAGTTGCTTGTGGCTTGTTGCTTGCTGTTTTGCTATTATTTCACTGCTGGCTGTTTCTCTTCTGTGATGCCCCTCTGCTATGCCACTCTGCCTTAAAGCAGCCAACTATGAACTGAAACCTCTATAAATTGTGAGCTACGATAAATCTTTCCTCCCTTAACTTATGGGTGTCAGGTAGTCTGTCTCAGCAACAAGAAAAGTAACTAGACATGCCCCAAAAGATAACATACAGTATACAGTATTCAACTTAGATAGCCTTCTTCTGCAGACAGCATGGTGGCCAGCTCCAAGGAATAGGTGTACAGGAGTATCCTGTGTGAGTCAATACTCACTGGCCTAGCCACCACTCATACAGCCAAGGAGAAATAGGCCCGCCACTCTGATTTGCTCTTTCCTGCCAATCAGACAAAATTCACAGCCTATTGGTGGGGCTATGGTGATTCTTCCTGAAGAACTCACAGTAGGGTCTCAGAGCTATTTAGGTGCCCATCCTGTGAGTTGGAAGAGTGTACAACTGGAGGTCAGACAAAAGACATATATTCTAGCCATAGGTAGGCTTTGAACTCTGGTCTATTTGACTCTAAAATCCATACAGTGCAATATTCATGTATGTCTTCATATTATATATTGTTTGTTGGGAACCTAGAGAGGTAGGCATTTTGGCCCCATCTTTCCAATATAAAGTTCCAAATCCAAATAGTATTTCTTAGAAAAAGTCAGTATCATAGAGGAAAAGAATTTGAAGCTGAAGCTTTCTAGCTTCCCAGTAAACTGTCTCATCCTATTTCCTAGACTCACTGAAATAGGTAAGTTGTTTATCTATTGCTTGGTCATTCAACACACACTGATTAGATACCTACATGAATGAGGGATTTAAGATCCATCAGTGAACCAAAGAAGAAATGATCCCTGATTGCACTGGCTTTTTGGTATCACAGACACTTTGAAGATCTAATACAGAAAATAAAATCAGAAGTTTAGATCAATCATGCCAGCATTATCACCAGGAGAATGGGATCTCACCAGAAACAGGTGTGTCTACAGCTCCCTGAAAATACTACCATGAAGTTCAAGGTTTAGGAAAATCTAAAAAAAAAAAAAAAAGCCAATGTATGACACAAGCCTCAGCCTCACCTGTATGATTTTTCATCCTAAAATCTGCACCTATCTTAACTCCATGTCATGGTCAACTCCAGCCCTGAGACAGTTTACCTCCTTCTTGGTGGCTGGGAAGCCTAGTTAGCCAAGGTTCTCCTAGAAATGTTTGTGTCAGGTCTCAGGTCCTAAAAAGCTCTCAATCCTACAGTTGAGTCCCAGGGTTTCCTAGGATTTAGGACAGAAACTCCCAGCCTGAGGTTCAAGCCTGGGTGAAAGGGGTAAACCTTACAATCAGTTCTCATTGCACAGCATTGTGAATGTCTTTAAGATTCAGTATTGTGTGCTTAAAAATGGTTGTACTGACTAGTCATGATGGCAGAGGCCTATGATGCCAGCACTCTGGGGAGCTAAAGCAGGAAGAGCACAGGTCTGAACCTATCCTGGGGTAAACAGGCAGTTTAACAAGAATCTATCTCAACAAAAATAAACCAATGAATGGTTAGAAGCAAGGAAGACGGACAAACAGATTGAGGATGTAGCTCAGTGTTTAAGACTAACAGACAGACAGGGATGTAGCTCAGTGTGAATGCCCTGGGTTCAGTTCTGAGTACTGCAGACAAACCAACTGGATTATATTGTGGGCTGGAGTTGACTCAATGGTGTATGCATGAGGTCCTGCGTTTGACTCTCAGTCACACACAGGCACAAGTACATGGTTGTATTGTAGACTCAGTTTTCTGTGTACTGTGAAAATCGTCAGAATCAAACCAGAGCCAATGAGGCGGGGTGGGGGGTGGTTAAATAAAAGCTGTAATCTGGAAAAAAAAAATATCAACTGTAAGGAAAAAGCATGCAAACAGAAAGCAAAATGCTTTCAACTGCGAACAGTTTCAGCCCTCTGCACCAACTAGCCGACCCCTGCCCCCACTTTTGTGCAAACATTTTCAAGTCACTACCCCCAAGGGAACCGGGAACATTATTTGTTTTTCCTTGCAAATCTGGAATAATGCAATTTTTAATAAAATTCCAGGTTTGGAGACCTAAGGGGAGCTACTAATGATTATGTCTGGGCGACGCTGGACACATCTTAGGCTTCTGCTACGTGGCTCGAAACCATACAACCGATCCAGCAAAGCCAGACGCCGGGCCCTTGTAGAAGCCGCAGCTGAGAGAAGGCGAATGAGCAGGCCAGTCACCGGGCTGGCTCAAAGGGGATTAGGAAGTTGAGCTTCTTTGTCCAGGGACCCCGGCAAAAACGCGCGCGGTTCGGGCCCCACACTCTGCCCACCCGCAGATTCTGTTGCCGCAGCTGCCTTGCAAAACTATGATAGCCTTCACTGTGCGCACTGCTGCTGGACGGGCAGTTTGACCCTCGGGCGCCGCCGTACCCGGGCCTGCTCTAGAAGCCGGCGGCCCGCTTCCGGCTGGGCGCCAAGGCTCCATCCAATCCTATCTCCCAAGTCCCGCACCGCGCTTCCCCCGCTACCTGTATTTCCTACTTGGCTCTGCTGGCGCCGAAGCCTTCTTGACGCCCGCCTCAACCCTCCGCACGGGACTAGGGGCAGAGTGGGCGTTTCTCTCACCAAAGAAACCGGGACCTTTGCCAAGACAAGCCTCGCGACCGCTCCCCTACGCACGCCGCCGCCGCCGCCCACGCTACGCGTGCACCCTCCCCTTCACCCCAGCCCCACTGGCGGCCTCCACCCCTCATCCCCCACCCCGCCACCCCACGCGTGGGCTTCGTGCTCTTGCCTTTCCTCGCTGTTCTGTGAACGTCAGCCCTAGGGCTGGAGAAGTAGACCAGAACCTCTTTTGTCAGTCTCTAACCAAATAACGAAAGACGACCAATTGTTTGTAAAAGCAGAATCTCATAGCTACGTGCACAATAGCAAAAAATAATTGCCAGAATCCCTGCTAGACGCGTATGGTGACAAAAGTCCGCACAGCTTTCTGCATGGACCTCTGTACAGTTAACCATTGACTCAAGTTTGAGAGTGGTGCCATTCTGGCTAGTCAGGATCCCTGAGCCTCTTGGATTATAATCCTTAGGCCAAGACTCGATTCAAAACCTTTTGTAGTCGGGGATATAGCTAGCTACCTGTGTGGCAAGCGCTAGGTCAGGAGTTTGATTCTCGGTACTAAAATACAAACCTTTTGCAATCCTCATTTCACCTTAAAAACGTCTCCAGGCTTCGACCTCACTGAGCAGGCCTATATTTTACTATGGTGCCTGAATCTGATTGTGATGCTGTTTTATTCTCCATTAACCTTAATCTTACCACAATCAGCCCCTGGAAAGAAAGCAAATGCAGCCTGGCACAGTGGTCCATGCCTATAAACCCAGCACTCAGAATGCTAAATCAAGAGGATAAGGAGTTTGAGGGCAGTCCTGGGTTACATAGTAAGACTGTATGAAAAAACAAGGAACAGCAGGGAAGCAAGGAGGGAGGGACACACACACACACACACAACCGGGGTAGGGAGGAGGAGGATCTAAGCAAATGGTGTATCAGTTAGTACAACTTCAGGATATTGCTACCATAATTTATGCTGTGAATTGGATGGTGAGTGGCAGAATGCAAAAAGGGCCCAAGCAAGGGATGTCTACATATTGCAGAGAAAAACAAAGTTGATATCCTTATGAAAGTTCTTATTTAACACTTGTCAAATTTAACATGTTGTCAAAGTAGATGTTTCAAACCAACTTGTAAATGCTTGTGATATGTCTAACTCCGCAGCTAGAGATAATGCACTCATCTTTATCTCTGAGGTGTCTTTTTTAGAAGTGATATACATCATTTTTCAATGTCAGTGTTGAGTTTTGACAAATATATGCAGGTTTGCAACTACTACCACCACCAAAATATAGAACAACACTTCCCCAAAATTACCACACACCACTCTACAGTAGTTTCACATCCGTCCAGATCCTGGCAACTGCTGATATTTTCTGTCCCTGTAGTTTTGCCTTTTCTACGATGTGATCTAGATGGAAACTGAATATGTAGCCTTCCAAATGTGGCCTCTTTCTTTTCGCATGCTATTTGTTTTTGGTGTTTGTTTGTTTGTTTTGGTACCAGGGATCAAACTCATGACCTTGCGCTCACCAGGCAGGTGCCACTGAGCTAAATCCCCAGTCCTAGCATACTGTTTTTGAGATTCATCCATGTCACTGAGAGGATGAAGTAATCATTTCCTTTCGTTGGTGAGTTATTAGTATTCTATTATATGGATATACCATGGTTGCTTTATCCATTTGCCAGCTGAAGATTGTACATGCAGTCGAACTGTTCTCTGAGTGATCTTGTAATATAGCAAGCAGGATATGGCACAACTGGCTGGATAAGTGGCCAAGATCTGTCTAAGAAAATGCCAGGACCCTGTATGTAAAATTTTTCATGGGACTGCATATGAAGACACACATACCACAAGGAGCCGACTGTCCTGACTCTTCACAGTAGTTGTACATGCATCTTCTAGACACAGGTGCACGTTTACTTTTGCTTTTACCCTTTCTTTCATTCTTCCCTTACCCACTCATCCCTCTCATTTGCCTTCACCTTTGAAATAAACTTTTGGCACCGTTCTTTGGCTTGTTTTGTCTGATTCTTTGTTCAAAGTAAGAATACTTTTTCTTGGCAAGCCATTTTTAAATGAACTACCCGACAACATCTGGACTGGCCTTATTCTCTCCCCTCTCTCGCTGTGGTTCTCCAGAATAACTACAATGTGCTAGGAATACAATAGCCTATGATAAAGAGGGACTATCGAAAAAAGCCCAGGCTTTATCCCACTGCCCGCTAGTCATAGGACGTCATTAAATGCTTTAATGCAACATGTCATGTCACCTCCTGGAGGAATATAAACCCCAAGGTGGGCTGCTTTGGGGATTCACCAGCTATAGTAGAAGTGGAGCATGTGCAGATGAAATTGCATCTATTCTGAGAAGCTTTCCTGGATCTTGGGAAACTAGCTCACAATGAATCCCAGGCTTCTGTAGTGCCTCCCTACCTATCTCTAGTTGTGTTTGGAGGTGTTTTATCCAACTGGACTCAGACAAGTTGGTAACTAATGCACAGCAAACCTTCTTCACCTAAGTATTTGCATGGATGTTTGTGTTTCTTCGGAGTGAATAATGAGAAGCAAACCATTGGGGATGCTAAGTATAGGTTTAATCTTTTTCAAGAAATTGGATCTTGTCCAAAGTCTTACACCATTTTGCATTCAGAACTCCACTATACAAGCATTCTAGTTCTGCATCTTTGACAATACTTGGTATTGTTAATATTTTGCATTGTAGTCATTATTTAGGTGTGGAGTATTATGTCATTGTTTTAAATTTGCATTTCTAACATGACTAATATTATTGAGAATTGTTTCATACCTCAGGGGATGCTTTTGTGTATCATTTATAAAGTTAGATTTCACCTCTCTAAATTAGGCTGTTTTTCTTACTATTTTTGAGTTGTATGGGTACTAGTCTTTTATCAGAATGACTTTTAAGAATATAACTCATGACAGGGTGCTTGCCTTTTGTGTATGAGTCCCTGGGCTTGATTTCTAGTACAAAAGAAAAAGATGATATGAATAATTTCCACTGTATCTAAACTACGCTGTTACCTAGAGTGATGCTCTCCCATATATTCCCAGAAATTGCTTCCAGTCTCCAGTCATTGACCATTGTTTTAAGTGGCCCTTTTTGGAGAGATCTTTCTGAACTATCTTATTTATAATAGTAACATCCACAGCCTAGCATTCCCCCCTTTTCTGTTTTTGTCCATAGCATATACCCAACAAGCATATTTGCTATGTGCTTGTCTTTCTTTGTAAAGGAAAGCACTGTATTGATAAAGATGAGCGCCAACCATAAAGAAATGAAAAATGATTTACAATTTGTTCATCCTCTCTTGGAGACTTATACAGAGATTACACATCAAATTTTGAAGCCTACTCTAGATAAAGGAAGAAACTGACTTCATCCATGTCCTGTTATCACTAATCAGGTTCTGAGTAGATGCCCCTAAGAAATAAGAGAACTTAACTCATCTGAGTAGGTTTTTTACTCTGTCAGTTCTCTGAATTACACTCCTGCCCAACTAGGAGAGAAAAAACTTCCCCAAACAGATCTGTTATTCTGGGCAGAGCATGGCATTCAACAGGAAGCCAGCAGCTTCCCCACACAACTCAACCTACAAAGAGTTGGTTCCATGAAAAACCACAAGAGAGATGCTGTGCCTGCCAGCATCCCCTGTACCCAAGACTGTCCTATCACCTAGCCTTAGGCCCCATACCCAGGGAACCAAAATTTTGCACCCCCATCATCAATATGTCCCTCACCTTCCTAAACTCCCCTATAAAAACATTCCCTCACCCTTTGCTCAGGGCCAATGGTCTTTTTTCCCTTGTCCTGACTGCACTTAGTTGGCAAAAATGCCCTCACACATTGCTTCAACTTTGCCTGCCTCAGTGGTCTCAGTTGCGCCTTGGTTTAGCCTAACAGACTCATGGCAGAAAATCATGTCAGAATGCATCTATAAGATGGGTAGATTTATGAAGGAAAATTAAAATGTACACACTCAGAGGAAAAATAATGCATGTGGGCACTCAAGAGGTGAGGCATACTATGGTCTGGAGCTGAGGGTATTCATGAATATGTGGTCTTAGGGTGTCCTCAAGACAGACTGATGGTCTGCGTTTGCTTCTAGTTTTCTTTCTCCTACTGTCTATTTCCTTAAGGTCAGGTTTCTCATTAGCAAGCTAAAGTCTGCTGACTTTATCAACTAGGTTAAAATACAAACCATATTTATTTGAAACTTGGAGATACGGTTTCTGATTAATGATACTGTCTCTAAAGAGTGAAAGTCTTTGGAATTTATTGATTTATAGTGTGGGAAGGAAAACAGGCCAAATTTATAACTTACTGTATCTGTAAAATTGTTAGTAATTTAGGAAGAAAAGTAAGTTTAGATGTGAAAAAGACATTGTAACTTGAATAACCATGTCTTGAAGCCACAGTTTTCTTATAATAACTTTTTTTATTTTGAATAGAATAACACCAAATGAGACAAAACAAAATATAGTCAATCAAAACAAAAGGATCAACATAGTACATGACTTAAAAACAAAATATAAGGAGATCAATAATGCCCCTTGTTATCGTCAATAAACGCCTCTTGTTATCTTCATATGATGCCATAATGCCTCTTGTTACCTTCAAAAGAACTGCCCATATCATCAGGCAAAAAGAAATTGAGCAAAACAGTATAGAACAGAACCAATAAAAACAAAACATTGGAGACATTATAGGACTTCAAAAGACGATAATGGTCAAACCAGAATGGGTATCATAGTGAACCTTATTGTCTTCAAAGTAGTTCCCTATACCATCGGACTTGATACTATCAAACAAAACAGAATCAAATAAAATCAGTCAAAACCAGACAGTGAAAGCAATGCAGGGCTTCAAATCAAGCTGATAGGAAATCAAAAATGGTTGCCATAATATATCTTGCTATCTTTGGAATAGCTGTCCATGGCTTCAAATCTAATACAAGTAGACAAACTGAAACAGAATAAAACCAAACAGAACAATGAAAACAATATGAGTTTCAAATTATGATAATAGATTAACAATAGCCACTGCCTTTCCTTTTTAGACAATTCCTCCCCTTTCACTTTCACAGGCTGTACTGTACATTTTGGATCCCACTACCTCTTTTAGTTTTTATGTTAGGGAGGCAATCTGCTATGTACCTAAGTGATTCTGAATTTTTTACCCCTGAACATGATCTCAAGCTGTATCTATTTTTCTACAAGAACCTCAAAGTTTTCTTTCTTTATAGCTGAGTAGTTTCCCATTGAATAAATGTGTCATGGCTTCTAACCTATCTGCAGCTGATGGGCAAGCTATCCCCACTTTGTTTCTGGTTCCCTGTGACATAGAGCATTGTTTTCTCATCTATGACTTTCAGTCTATAAACCCTCTTTTGGGTTAAATTGGATTATGTATTTCTTATATAAAGCATATTAATGGACCCTATCTCCTGATCCACTTTGTTTCTTTTAAATTTTATTTGAAGAGAAAAAAAAAAACAAAACAGAATAAAGGGTAGCAACAATACAGAATTCCAAGGAAAAAAGGAACCAAAAAAAAAACACTAAGAAATCATTACTTGACAAATTACATACTGACATCTTGGAAATAGTTGTTCAAATTACAAAATTAAAACATGCAAAGTAGACATTCAAACAGTGAGACTGTTAACAGTTCTGCTCCACAATCTCACAAAAACAGCAATAAGGTCATCCATCTTACCCACTCAAACATACATGCAATTATATCAAAAGGGTAAAATTAAACACAACAAAACAGAACAAAGCGGGTCACAAGAAAGCAATGTAAGAGACATAAATTTCAAAGCTAGACAATCTGAGATATTCACCCTCTATCATATTGACTCTTGTTTTCTTCCAAATAGTTGTACATATTGTCACATACAGGGAGTTCACATGAAACAACATAGTATGGAACTGACGAGGAGGGCATTTCAGGTCTTCAAGACCAGACAATAGGGAAGCCAAGAATGGCTGTCATAGTGTCTCTCATTCTCTTCAAAACAGCTGTCCATACCTTCATGTGTGTTGAACTTAAACAAAACAAAACAAGCTAAAATCACTTTGGACAAAGAATGGTAGTATTGCTGGATTTCACATCATTACATTATGGAATCAGCATTGGGTATTGTAGTGTCTCTTTTTCTTCAAAGTAGTTGTTCATTTCAACATGTGTTATATAGTTGGTTCTTATAAACTGTTTATAATCTCTACACATGCATGAGTCTCTAAATGTATATCTATCCTTTCTGTATTAGAGGTAAAAACAAAACAAAGCAAGATGAAACAAAACAATTCCTAGAAAAGCATGAGGCAAAAAAGTCACATAAAACCGCAATACTAGGTGATCTACAATGGTTACCATGATGTCTCAGCAGTGTGTAACAACATTAATAAAAACGAAGCATTGGAGACATTATAAGACTTCAAAAGCATGTAATAATCAAACCAGAGTGGGTATCTTAGTGAATCTTGTCATCTTCAGTGTAGTTGCCTATACTCTTAGACTTGATGCTATCAATCATAACAGCTTTAAATAAAATCAGTCAATATAGAGTAGCAATCTAACAAACCAGATTCAAATCAGTCATAATAAGACAGTATAAGTTATAAAGGGCTTCAGATTAAGTTGATAGGAAATTAGGGATGATTACCATAATATGTCCTCTTATTTTGGGGATAGCTGACCTTGTCCTCAAGTCTAGCGTAAGTAGACAAACTGGAACAGCACGTAATCCATCCAAGCAGAGTGGTGAGAGTAAAGTAAATTTTAAATCTTGTTACCCCATTAACAATATCCTCTGCCTTCCTTTTTTAGACAATTCCTCCCCTTTCACTCCCATAGGGTGCGCTGCTTATTTGGGTCCCACTGCCTCCTTATATAGAGCATCTCAATGGACCCTATCTCCTGATCTACTCTGCCTGTGTTTCTCTCTGTTAGGATTTCGAGGCCCTCTATACTAGAGATTATAGCCAATCTTCTCTGCCTCATTTCTGCTATTCTATTTTTCTGCCTCATTTCTGTAGTCTATTTTTCTCTTCCACTCCACTGTCTGCCCCATTCACTGAGGCCTCTCTGCCACTGTTCCTGAAATGCTTGTATTCTTTTTCTCTCTTTCTAAAATGTCCTTTAGTATTTTTTGTAGGATTGGATTGGTGGTCACAAATTCTCCCAGTTCCTCTTTGTCATGGAAGCATCTTGTTTCTCCATTAATTTCTAGAGAGAGTTTTGCAGGATACATCAATCTGGGCTGGAGATTGTTCTCCTTCAGGGCTTGAATTATTTCACTCCAAGCTCTAAGATGGTCTGTGTTGAGAAATCTGCTGTGATTTTGATGGGTTTTCCTTTATAGGTGATCTGTTTCTTTTCTCTGATTGCCTTTAGTATTCTGTTCTTATATTGAATTTCTGGGATCTTGATTATTATGTGTCTGGGTATAGCTCTGTTTTGGTTGTAGGTGGCTGGAGTTCTGTATGCTTCATATGTCTGCATATCATTTCCTTTTTCTATGTTTGGGAAGTTTTCCTTAGTAATTTCTGTGAATAGCCTTTGCAGTTCTTCTGTTTTGACTCCTGCTTCTTCATTCACATGCTTTATTCTTAAATTATAGATCCTCTTGTCATCCTCTAGCCTTTGTATGGTTACTGCCTGCTCCCTTGTTATTTTTAAGAGCTCTTCCCTTTCATGATCACACATTGCAAGCCTGTGTTCAATTTTTGATAGTCTATCTTTGGTTTCTTTCAAGCAGTTTTGCCAACTTTCTATGGAGTCTTTAGTTTGTTGGTAATCTCTTTGAATCTGTTTCAGAATTCTAGGTTTTTTTTAATATTCTTCATTGAACATTTCTCTTCTTTTGTGTTCCTCCATTCTTCTGCCTGTGTCTTCTTGAGAGATGCCCAGCCTTTCTTTTATTAATCTACTTATCTCTTGTTTAACTTGAATTAATATTTCAGTTTTGATCTCATTTACGAGGTCCCGAAGATATCTCTTTATGTCCACTGATTCTGTGTTTGATGTTGCATGTTTGCTGCCCTCAGTCTCTTTTATATTTACCTCTCCTGGAACAAATATTCTCAGGGTTGGGGGCTGAGGGCTTTTTCTTATTTCTCCCTCTCCTCAAGTTTTTGGTTCATTCCATACAAGTGTATAGTGTAATTCCCAGCCCCTTTTCTTGTTGGTTAGGGTTTTTCTGGAGCAGGTAGGCTGGGGGCTTCTGCCCTCTGCCGTCCACTATCAGAGAGTGCAGTGCAAGCAAGGGTAGTATACGCTGGCTTCTCCCCTCTGGGCCAGTCGACCTTCTCGGGCCTTCACTGCATCATTGTGCACCGCCCTCAGGGAACCAATTGATTTGTGACACCCACTGGGTCCCAGCCCAGTCCAAGCAGATTCCACCAATCCATTCTGCAAGGGGAGCAACCAACTGAAACCACTTCCTCACAGAGCCAGGACTTTCCTGCCCAACTCCAATATGTCGTCTAGTTGGTTGCCCCTTTCCTGCGGGAGGGTCCCATTTCCCATCACTCACCGCGTGTTGATGCCGGTCCCTGAGAACTACTGGGCTCCCCAACCTCTGACCTCAGTGCAACTGCAGCTCAAATTCATGGTGCCTCTGGGTGGGTTGCATGCAGGGCCAGTTCTGGGTGAGCCGCGTGCAGGGCTGTTCAGTTCCACGCTCCGGCCGCTCAAGCCAGTTGCTTCGGCGCAGGTTCAGTCGATCTCGGGCATGAATTCAGGTGGCTCGGCCAAAATGCAGTGCTTGACGATCTTAGCTTCTCTAATGGTAGCCCCAGGACCTCGTATTTGAGCAGTTTCTTTCCCTTTAGTTTCTTCCTGGGTTGAGAGAGTCCATCTCCCTCTGTTTGGATCTCTCCAGGGTGTTCTATTCTGGCATTTGAGCTGTCTCTCTCAGAGAGGCTCCATATCCTGCTACCTCTAGGTCTGCCATCTTTGAAACTCCTCCTGATCCACTTTGTCTGTGTTTCATTTTATTGGTGAATCGAGGCCATCTGCATTAGTGATTATGCCCAACCTTCTCTGCCTCATCTCGGCCATGCTATTTTTCTGTTGTTGTTTGTCTACTTTTCCCCTTCATTCCACTGTCTGCCCCTTTCAATGAGCCCCCTCTGCTGCTGTTCCTGAAACTATGGTCTTTTTTCTCTCTCTCTAGAATGTCCTTCAGTATTTTTTGTAGGGTTGGTTTGGTGGTTATGAACTCTCCCAGTTTCTCTTTGTCATGAAAGCATCTTGTTTCTCCATTAATTTTGAGAGATAGTTTTGCAGGGTACATCAATCTGGGTTGGAGGTTATTTTCTTTCAGGACTTGGAATACTTCACTGCAAGATCTTCTTGATTTGATGGTTTGTGTCAAGAAGTATGTCGTGATTCTGATGGGTTTCCCTTTATAGGTTATCTGTTTCTTTTCTCTTAAAGCTTTTAATATTCTGTTCTTGTGTTGAAATTCTGGATCTTGATTATTATGTGTCTGGGTGTAGACCTATTTTGGTTATAGCTGGCTGGAGTTCTGTGCCTCATATATCTGAATATAATTTCCTTTTCCTATGATTGGGAAGTTTTCTTTAATTATTTCTGTAAATAGCCTTTGTATTTCACTTGCATTTACCCCTGCTCACATTTTTTAATTCTTAAATTATAGTTCCTCTTGTCATCTTCTAGCCTTTGTATTGTTATTTCCTGGTTCCTTGTTATTTTTAAAATTCTTTCCTTTCACAATTGCAAGCTGCAAACTTGTCTTCAAGGTTTGATAGTCTAGTTTCTTTCAAGCAGTTTTGCCAGATTTCAATGGTTTTTAATTTCCTGGTAATCTCTTTGAATCTGTGTCATGTATTCTAAATTTTTTTATAATCTTCATTGAAGGTTTCCCTCCTTTTTCTATGCTCCTCTATTCTTCCGTCTGTGTCTTCTTGAGAGGTGCTTAGCAATTCTTTAATTATGTTTCTCATTTCTTCTTTTACTTGTAAAAGTTGCTTCAGAAACTTCAAGTATGAAACCCCCGATCTCTTCCTTGTTTACATCTCCTGGACCAGTACTGCTTGGGTTGGAGGCCTGAGACTATCTTTTGCTTCCTCTTCTTGTATGTTCCTGGTTTCTTCTGAACAAGTGGGTAGTGGAGTCCCTGGCACTTCCTTGGTTATAATTACTCTGAAGAGTGCTAGCTAGGGATTTCTGTTGTTTGCTGCTTTTCCCAGACTGCTGGTGGCTACTGGAGTATAAGCAGGGGCAGGGCAGCCTGGTGCCTCCCTTCCAAGCTGGTTAACCACAGGGAGTCTTCATTCACCACATTAGTATGTGCCAGGCGGGTGGGGTTGGTTGGGGATAGCTTTAGGAAAACCTCGGTGGTGGCTATTGGACCATGCACAGGGGTGGGACTCAGTCCAAGCAGTTTCCATCAGTCTGCTCCAAGCTAGGAGTGGCTGAATGAAACTGGATGCAGTACTAGCTCCGGGCTTTTCCTACCCAACTCCAAAATGGTGCCTGGCCAATTGCCCACTCCTGCCAGAGGACTGAATCCCCCACACTCACTGCCAGCCAGTGCAGTTCTCCAGTCCAATGCTCCCCTCTGCTACCGTGTCTCCCTGGAGAGGTCTTTGGGCTTGCCTGTCACCAGCTTCACTGTGGCCTTGCATCTCCAGGTTCCAACAGCACTTCTCGCATGGTGTTTCTGGCTCGGACTGAAAGCACTGCCAGTTCCCACCTTCTTCTGTTTAAGTTTTTCTTTCTTTTTTTTAAATTCTCTCTGTGGGCTTCAATTCTCACTTTAGTTTCTTCCTGGGTCAAGGGGACCCACTTCCTTCCTTCTTGTCATCTCCAGTATCTGGACTGTTTCTCCCAGAGAGACTTTTTGTTTTGCTGCTTACTGTTCCACCATCTTCCCAGAATCTATATTAACATTTTAAAATCGTGATATTCTTGTCTCCTTTCTACCTACTTCTATTTTTTTTCTATCCTACTTCACCTTCACACTGTCTCTTCAGTCCAGAAAGCAAATCACTGGCTGTGGTTGGCTCTAAGGACCCTCTGCAACTGCTACAAGAGCGGCAAATTAAAAAATCCTGCTGGTCCTGAAAAAGACCCATGCATCTCAGAGCAATGAAGATATACTTAGAGCTCATCTTGTCAATAATTTTCTTTACAGAGGAAAAAATTGGTCATTTCAAGCAAGCCACAACAAGTTAAGAACAAAACCAATACACAAGAACTCAGTTGTCCCATCTAGCCCATGGATTCTTTCTGCCTTCACCTGAAGCAGTGTTGTAGCACCAGTTAACCTTTTCAGTAACAAAACTTGGATCATACAACAGACCTGGAAGGATATGGTGACCCAGGGCCAGTTTACTAAGGTAAGGAATGGGGAAGGGGAGCTTCAGGGAGGGGATCTCTGGGAAGGGGGCTCCAGGTAGGCAGGCCTGGATGCCACTTCCAGAAGTCTTGGGATTTGTTTCCTAGGGGGAGATCCACCAGGACAGACCATGACTTAACTGTGAGTTTTTGCTGCTAGTTAGCAGGTGGGGTTGGGAGCCGATGTGCCTCTGGTGTGTGCCTCTGGTTCCCTCAGCCTGCACATATCCCATACCATTTGGGTTGGAGGTATCTTACTCCATTTCCTGTTGCTAATAACACAGTATCTCAGACAGTAAGTTATAAAGAAAAAAGCTTATTTTGACTAATGCTTCTGGTCAGAGGCAGCACTGGTGATGGCCTTGCTTACAAAACCTAAAGGAAGTTGCTAAGTGTATCACAAGTCAAAAGACACATGTACATGTAGAGATTGAGCCAAACTGACTTTTACATGTGACTTTCCCTGGAGGTAATTCTTTTTAATAGATCTTGTCTTTCCTGCTCACTGGCTGCAATCTTATCTTCGAGGTCTGAGATTCTGTCTTCACTTTCATTGAGGCGGTTTTTACAGCTTTCAATAGAATTTTTCATTTCCTGTATGTCTCTTTGAATCTGCTTTATGCATTCTGTTTGTTTCTTATATTGTTCTTTGAGAGATTCTATCTGTTTACTTTGTTCCTCTAATTTTTTAGCTGTGTTTTCACTAGATGCGTTCACTATTTCTTTCACTGTTTTTATCAATTCTTCTTTTACCTGGGCAAGTATTTCTGGTTTGAATTTCTCCATAGCTTTCCCTATTTGCATATTTATTTCATTTGATATCATTTCAGACATTTCAGGTGTATGGCTTCTTT
>PVJX010032334.1:0-20506 GCA_004027295.1 Dolichotis patagonum
TTTTTTTAATTTTTTAAATGTTATTTTAAAAGGGAGAAAAATTAAACACAACAAAACAGAACAGAATGGGAAATAAGAAAGCATAAATTTCAAAGCTAGACAACCAGAGATCTTCACTATCTGTCATATTGTCTCTTGTTTTCTTCCAAATGGTTGTCCTTATCTTTGCATATGGAGAGCTCATACTAAATAACATAGTCAGTCTTTTCACAAGATGTGTAGTTCACTGACTCCCACGTGCTAGGCAGGGGGGAGGGGAAGGGGGGGACACGGGACGGGGGAGAGGGCGACATGAGATGTCTGATTCTCAGCCCACATGCAGGCAGGATCACAGTTGCACCCAGAGACGGGAAGAGTTCCCTGTTCTCCTGGCACCCCAAGTCAACCGCACCGTGCAGGTCCCGATGTGCCAGGGTCTCTCTCCTTCGGGCTGCCAAAAGTCTGCCACACTCTCAGCCACGCCCCAGACAGGGGAGGAGCTCCTTGTTCTCCCGGCACCCGGAGTCAACCTCATGGTGCAGGTCCCGAGGTGCCAGGGTCTCTCCCCTGCAGGCCCCACAATGTCTGCCATACTTACCTGCTATTTCTTTCTGATGAATTGACCGTTCCATTTCCAAAGTTCTGAAATGGTCAACAGACCACAGAAAGAATTCTCTTTAGGCTCCTGTTTGAAACCAGCAGCTACAGCAATCTGCTGGCCTTGCTTCAGGGCCACGATCCACCAGCTTTCTGAGAGCCAGAAGGGAGAAGAAGGCTACAGTTTAAGTTTAGTTCAAAACTTCAGTCTAACCCTACTGCTCATAAATACATGGACCAAAAAAACCCGTCCTTTTTACCTTTCCCAAAGAAAAGCCTCCCTCATCTTCTTGAACAGCTTCATTGAAACCTAATTCACATACCATAAAATCCATCCACTTAATGTGTATGATTCAGTGGGCTTTTGTACATTTATAGTTATGCTTCTATTATACCAATTTTAGAACATTTTCTACACTCCAGAAATAACTTGAATGCTCTTTAGCGGTCACTTCTCTTCCACCAGTGTCCTGTCCTCCACTGCCTCCTCACCTGTTCTCACTCCAGACCTAGGAAAATTCTGGTCTACTGTTTCTATGGATTTGTCTAATCTGGACACTTGATGTAATCTAATGATATAATTTGGCCTCTTCTCACTGGATTCTTTCACTTTGTATGTTTTCAGGGTTCATCTGTGTGGTAGCATGTGTTAGTATTTCTTTTGTAATTGCCAGATAATATTCCATTATACAGATATAACTTACAAGT
Organism: Dolichotis patagonum; assembly: GCA_004027295.1. Lineage (NCBI taxonomy): Eukaryota > Metazoa > Chordata > Mammalia > Rodentia > Caviidae > Dolichotis > Dolichotis patagonum. The sequence goes on from PVJX010032334.1 coordinate 1,285, forward strand.
GGTGGTGTTTCTACCTTTTGGCTATCATGAGCAATGCTGCTACAAATAACCAGGGTTCAATTTTGTGTGTGGACTTGATTTTCTTTCTGTTGGGTGCATACTTATAAGTAGAATTGCTGGATTACAAGGTAAGTGTGTTTAAGCATTTGAGGAACTGTTGGTCTCTTTTTGAGTGGGCTTAACCATTTATACTCCATGGAACAATGTATGAGGGTTCCAGTTCACCATATCCTATGTAACACTTGCTTTTGTCTTTTTCATTATAGTCACTCCAGCATATGTGACATGCGATCTCATTTTGCCTGACTAGTTTTAAACATATTTTCAATTATTCTTAACTTTTGTTCTGCCTTCTCATGGTTTCCAGTAATCTCTGCTCCTTTAGAGGGTCTACAGTGTATAGTGCTTCCCTCACTGATCACTCAGCAGTAGGATTTCTGTTTCTGCTGTATCGGTTATTTCTGATCTAACAATTTCTAGTTTCCAAAATTTTATGGTTTCTTGTCTTCTGCTCCATTTTCTTTGCCTTGTTGGTATTTTGTCCTTTATAAATTCCTCTACTTTATTTTAATGAACTTTTAGAGGGAGAAGTAACTAATGCATATAATTAATTCACCATCCTTAAACTAGAAATTTATTTTATTTCTATTTGCACTGTGGAGTTCATTTTTATTTTTAAAGGAGAATGAAGTTTAACAAATGTTTCCTGTTTCTAAGAGGTAATCAAGACACAAAGCACACTGAATGAAACATTTGTTTTGGAAATAAGTGAAAACAGAAGCATAGTTAAATTATTCATATTCTGTACTCACGCAATCACTTAAAATTATGTGCACATATCCTGTATTGTTTTCATCTTTTAAATTAATCAAGCTTTATACAAGTGGTGACTATTAACTTCATTTTTAGAGCTTTAAGAGTAAAAATGATAATACTCATTTTCCCATACTCCCAGGCGGAACACTGAAGATTGTGTATACATTATCTCACTCGATCTTTATAAGGACGACATGAGGTTAGTACTTTCAAAATATGGCCACTGATGAGGAAGCTGTGGCTTAATGTTAATGGGCAGTAATGGTGGGGTTAGGTGTTTATACTTGCTTTTCTGATCCCAATGCCAGTTCTGTTAACACTTTACACTGTTTTAGGGAAGACTCTTTATCTGCTCAGTACATACAGCAGGGTGAGCCCACTAAATATGCAAGGTCATGAATTGTGTATATTCGTGTTTACCCTTTTTGTGAAGGTTTTATTTTTTATTTTTTTTGCATTGGTACTGGGGATTGAACTCACGACCGTGTACTTGCAAGGCAGGCGCTTATGCCTGCTGAGCTAAATCCCCAGCCCCGTGAAGGTTTTATTAAAACCTCTCTACACTTTAATCTATATTTTAAACACATACGAATTTTTAAATTCTTAAGTTCTTCCGAGTTGTGGATTTTTATGTTTTTTTTATGCCAGACCATTTATCATCAGTTAACGTTAATTTAATATGAGGTGAAATGCTAGTTTTAGAAGTCAGTATATAATTGAATATAGACTTTGTCATGTCCAAAAAATTACAGCACAGATTTATGCTCCTCTGTCAAGTGTAAGAGAAATGAAATGTCTGTTTACTTCATAAAAATTTAGTTTCTATTCTGAGTTGTCTTTGTTAAATTCCTCAATTGTTTTATTGTTTGTTCTGCATCTGAACAGATTACTATCTAGGGCTGGGTGTGGTTGAAGAGATGATACTCAAATCTAACATTCTTTCCGGGTTCGTTTTGTTCCGCTTCATCTCTTAACCACTTCGCTGAAATAATTCATAGGCAAAGCTCTCAAGACAAAGGGGGAGCTTACTGAAAGTCTCCAAGGAGGGACTGGAATGTGGGCTGTGGACAGGGACATGCCAGGAACCTTGAGGGAGGCATTGTGCCTGCAATGTGGGGTGCAAAGAGCGGGCAGCGCCAGATAAAGCTCAAGGGCTTAACCGGATGCTCCTGCAGGGCACTGCGAGCAAGGCCAGCAGTTCACAGTACAGAGCTGATGAGTGGACCTTGAGTCATAAAGGGCAGGGGACTTCCATGCAGTCTACAGTTTAGCCCTCAGTGGATTTGCAGGGAATGAAAAGGAGGGTTTTGGTCCTGAGTCTAGTAGGTTTGGAGTAGTGTTCAGACACTAGAGGATTATTATCACTTTAGGGTGACATGGCTGTAGTCCTGAATGGCTAGCAGGGATATCTTCAATATTATTTTTGGACACATGTTCATGAAGGTTATCTTATGTACAAATAAGAATCTCTATTTAGAGAGATTTTCCTGGACATTTAAGCCATCAGTGCTAACAACACTGAATTGAACACACTCCTGCTTATGTAGGAACTAGTTGATCTGCCTGTATTTGCTTTTTCATAATATCAAAAATGCTAACTAGCATTTAAAGTTTCTATATATTGTGTTCTAATTTTATCATTTATAGAAATAGCTGCTCGAGATGGAGATCAATATGACACAATTGCTGCCTTTGGGAGCCCTTAATCTAATGAGAGAAAGACAGCCCGAAAATATGCTACAAAAAAGGGCCGGACTCTAGGAGGGTCTTGATTCGAATGTTTCTATAGTGGTCATAAAAAACTGTGGCAGTCATAGTTGATGACGATGATGGTAGTAGCTGTTATTCTTAGGCATTATGCTAGGTGCTTTGAACAAATTATATAAAAATAGCAACCTTAGACTTGCCCTAGTGTCCTCCCTCTACACTATCCCTAACATTATCCCCAAAATTAATGTTTCTGTTACTTTAACTTTTGTTGTCTCCTCCTTGGGTGCTGCTATAACCTTAGTTCAGATTTTGATGATCCTTATGTGCCACATTGCAATACTCATCTGTCATGAGTTTTCCTGTTTTTAATCTCTACAAATTTAATATGTCATTGTTATTTTCCTAAGATAAAAATTCAATGTCTGATTTAAAATCTCTTGTATCCAGTTGCTATCGATCTTAGTGGGAAATACCAAACCTAGCCCCAGAGCGGTTTAATGGAGCTTGAGTCTGGCCGCAAAGTTTCTCTCTTTCGTCCTTACTTAGTTACATTTCCCTTTAGGTGGTGCGCACTTTGTATTTTGGCTCAAGACTGCTGATTCATTAGTCAAAAATGCTTATCTTTTCTCTTTCCTTTTGACTGTCATGGTTCAGTTGGTAAACAAAACTTTAAGTATCTAGCTTGTTTCCTTCTGTGTGACCTTTGCTAAGGTGGAGGTCTGAATAAAGAACTGTGAAGAATAGTCTGCTATGTTACACTTCAAAAATTACAATAATTAATATTAAAAAGGCTTCTGGATAAGAAAAATTATTGGAAATAAAGATATTAAATAATTAAAAATGGGTCAGTTAATTAAGACAAGTAACAAACATTATCTCTATGTGAGTAAACCAACAAATGATTTTCAAAATACACAAAGAAAAATTGATAGCACTAAAAGGATAACTACAAATTCATAAATTTAGGAGAAACTTTAATACATTGCTTTTAGAAACAAAAATGGAAAGGAAGTAAGTAGGGATATAAAGGACTTAGTACTGTGAACTAACTTAAAATTTGAAAATCTAATTAGATTAGAATTAAAATTAAAATTTAGCTGGGCATGGTGGTGCATGCTTGTGATCCCAGTTCTCAGGAGGCTGAGGCAGGAAGATGCTCGTGAATTCGAGGCCAGCCTGGGCTACATAGTGAGTTCAAGGCCAGCCTGCACTAAAATAGTGAGACCTTGTCTCAACCTCCCCCGCCAAAAAATTAAATTTAAAATTTTAAACACCCTACTAAAAAACAGCAGAATATAGTTTCTGTATATGTGTACATGAAACATTTAACAAGATAAACCACATTCTGGGCCATAATGCCAACGTCAGAAAATTTAAAAGAATAATCATCCAAAGAGTATTCTTTGATCACAACAGAATCAAACTAGTGCCCGCCTGGCAAGTGCAAGATCCTGAGTTTGATTCCTGGTACAAAGAATGAAAAAAAAGAAAGTGACCTAGAAACACTCTCCACATTTTTGGAAATGAAATAACACACTTCCAAATTCACTCAATAAAGGCAAACTAGATGGAATGTGAGCTAAATTAAAATAAAAATTCAATATATTACGTGTTTAAGCTAAAGTTAAACATCATAAACATCCTTGGAGGGGAACATATGATGAGGCTCATATTAATCCCTTGATTGGTTCTGGGCGGCCCACTGCAGGGCGGGCGGTGCTCAAAGGAGATTTGCACGCTTGAGGTCCCCGGCTAAACAACACACGTAGCTTTGTGCTGGCAGTATCTTAGCGAGGTTTCCGTGAGCTGCGATTGTTGCTAACGAGAATGCACTGTGCAAGTCAGCACCAGCAGCAGGCAGCACAAAGCAGGTAGAGCACAAGAGCACAAAAGCAGGCCACATCTTCATCGTATAATTTTTATACAGGTCGTTGACTCATATTTACATTGTTACATAACACTGTAACCAGCATACAGGTGTTTACTCGCGCTAAATCGTAGTTACATAATTGTGTCACACTGTGTGCCTGCCTTAGACAGGTGGGGTCATGTCCTCAAGTATCATTAGATGTCCCTGAGATTTGTAACAGCTTGAGTGGCTCCCCATAGTTGTCCATCTTCTAAGACCCAGGGAGCAGGAATATGGAACAGAGTGTGTCTGAGAATTTTTGTTTACGAATTACCTTCATTTTACACCTGGATTTCTGTCTCACGCTGAAGATTTTGAATCTCAGAGAAGAACTGTTCAGTCTACTTTCTAGGCTCAGAAAACCCAGAAGCACTTACTAAATGAAGCCACTATTCTGGATAATAATGGAAAGAAATTGCTACCAGCCACTCAAGTTCATACCTAATACTGAGGTTTGTTTGCTCGCCACTGACCAAATCAAAGGCGTCCATTCATTCTGGTAAAAAAGATTTATTCAGAGCTACCTCTGAGGAAATGGAGGGGCCCCTTTGCCTCAAGTCATCATCTCATCAGCTGTGTTGGGCTCTTTTAGATCAAGGGGATATGGCATGATGGAAGGGGATACAATGGAAGAATAGACAGGTTCAGGCTTGCTCTATTCCTTCCTAGACCTGGACCTCTTCCTGCCTTGCCTAAGGAAATGATACTGGCTTGACCTCCTTCTCTCAGGGTCTATATGTCCATTCCTCTGGATGAGAGGAGGTAGGGGAGCCATTTATACCCTAGGTCTGAGGAGTTTGGAGAAGTTACTTGTCTTTAAAGGGAAATAAATCTAAATTTAAAGTTCTATCTTGCAGTTTCAGTTATAAGATGGTATCATCTTTATGGATTTTGGGAGGTGAAATTAAGCCACATCTCTTTTCTAGATAGTGGAGAATTAAGTTACACCAAGAAACATATCTGGCCTGATAAGTGAGACTTCTAATCATGGCGAACCCTAGAGATAATGATTTGGGGAATGAAACTCCCGACCTACTATGTCTGGTAGGAGCTCATGTTCTCTAAAGTCGAAGAATGAATTTTAGGAACAACGGAGGTAAAGAGCAGAATATATTTATTGAGAGAAAGAAAGCTTCTGTCTGAAGAGAGACAGAAGGGGTCCCGAGTGGGCTGCCCAGGACTGTGTCTTTCCAGGGACTTTATATAGAGAACAAGGTGGGGGAAGACTGGGAACTCAGAAGGCAGATTGGCATAATAACTATAGTTAGCCAATAAGATCAATAGTTCAGGTAAAATTGATTACATTAGGGACAAATGGGGAAGCGAGTCACATAGAAAATGGGCATTCTTACAGTGCAGTGACTCTTTCCTAGGGGGATGGGAACTATTTAGGGTATCAATCCTCAGAATATGGGTGCATTTGTTTGGCCTTTTGTCTTGAGGCCTGGCCCACAGCAGGGGGCGTCAGTCTCCCCTGCAGTTGCCAGGTATCTGCACTGGCTCCATTGAGGACCTAGCCCTGTCTCACTGCCTATATTTTTAACTAACTCAGCTGCCTGCAACAGTAAGGCTCTCAGGACTACCACAAGAAGCTGCTGGAGCACAAGGAGACTGATGACTGTCTGAAGGATTTAAGAGAACAATTAAAAGAACTTACTAAGCAATATGAATAGTCTGAAAATGATCTGCAAAATGTTGGGCAGATTGTAGGTGAAGTGCTTAAACAATTAACTGAAGAAAAATTCATTGTTAAAACTCCAAATGGACCGAGGTATGCTGTGGGTTGTCATCCTCAGTCTGACAAAAGTAAGCTGAAGCCAGGAACAAGAGTTGCCTTGGATATGACTGTACTATTTGTTGGATCCATTGGTTTACAACATGTCTGATGAGGACCTTGGGAATGTTTCTTGTTCTGAGGTTGGAGGGCTGTCAGAACAGATTCAAGAACTAAGAAAGGAAATTCTGTCACCTCTCCCAAACTCACAATTATTCCAGTGTGTGAGAATAATACCTCCAAAAGGCTGTTTATTATATGAACCACCAGACACAGGAAAAGCACTCTTGGCACAAGCTGTTGCTGACCAGCTGAACTCAATTTTTTAAAGGTTGTATCTAGTTCTATTGTAGATAAGTACATTGGTTGAAGTGCTTGTTTTATTAGAGAAATGTTTAATTATGCAAGGGACCATCAGCTATGTGTCATTTTTATGGATGAAATCGATGCTATTGGTGGTGGTTGGTTTTCCGAAGGCACTTCAGCTGACAGAGAGTCGGAGAATTTTAACAGAGTTATGGAACCAGATGGATGGATTTAATACTCTGCATAGAGTTAAAATGATCATGGCTACAAACAGAGCAGATACACTGGATCCTGCATTCAGGAAGATTAGATAGAAAAATACGTATTGATTTACCAAATGAACAAGAAAGATTAGATATATTAAAAACCCATGCAGGTACCATTACAAAGCTTGGTGAAATACATACTAAAGCAGTTGTGAAACTTGTAAATAGCTTTAATGGAGAATACCTGAGAAATGTTTGTATTGCAGCTGGTGTGTTTGCAATTCATGCTGGTCATGATTTGTAGTTCAGGAAGACTTCATGAAAGCAGTCAGAAAAGTGGCTGATTCTAAGAGGCTAGAGGAAAAATCGGACTATAAACCTTTTTAGTTTACTGAAAGGTTTTTGATGGTTGCAGGACAGACTCTTAATGTAAAAATAAAGGAAAATGACATACGTATTGGCAATGATCTCATTAAAAGTGTATAAATAAAATGTATGTGAATAACATCATAAAATTAGTATGTAACTCAGTGATTCAATTTTAAAATTGGTACAGAAAAAAATTTTATGTTAATGTTGCATTATTGCAGCAGAGGTTATGAGTATTAAACTTTTCATATTTGCAATGTGAGCATTTTATAAAATATTGAAAGTGGTTTGACATAGCAGTATGAGAGCATTTCTTATGACTTATTTTATATGATTTGTTTTCTTCATCCTAAAACTGAATAAAACCTGTTTGGTTTAGTTCTAAAAAAAAAAAAGATATCTGGATTGCAGAGAGAAGAATGAAATGGAATCAGCCATCTGGCGAATAGAAGAAGGAAGAACTTGTGTAATATTTCTGGGTAATAGTATGACTTTCTGAAAGAATTAAGGGAAAGAATAAAACTCAACTGCTTTTTTGAATAACAGAGGAAGTCAACCCAGAGAGACAGCACGGTAGCGCTTTAGCCTGCAAGAAAGTCAACAGGAGGAAATATGAGTAAAGATTACTTCCCTGAATGACCATCAAAGACAGAGGAAGTTTGTGCCTAGGGAAGGAGGTTCCTGGAGTCTGTATTCAAGGCCTTTCATTACTGTTACATGTGACTTGGGGCCAGTGGATCTCGTAAGCCTCAGCTGCGATATTTTTAAGAGGCAGCACAAGTATGACCTTCCCAGACTTTCACAGTGCCACAGATATGAAGCTTGCATTGTCTTTGAACTTCCTAGAAGAAAGGACCTCAGAAATTAACTTAGGGATGTTGAGGATGGGAACATTTTTTGTCATTTAGGACTGATGAGATGTTAGAACCAGAAGAGAAAGTACCCAGTCAAGATATTTTTGAGTTCTGAGGTCTTGTGAGCTCTTTCCAGAGTTTCTTTCCAGGTTCTAGTCCTGAATAAAGAATTGGATGAGATAAGTGAAAAAGGCACTGAGGTTTTACATTTACTAATGGTAGGAAAGGAATCACGCTCTGCAGAGTGAGAGCAGGTCTCTGAGGAAGAGCGATCACAGTGACCAGAGGCTAATGGGGAAGTCTTTTGTACCCCCACTCATCAGGCTGGTGTCTGATCTAAGCTGTCTTATCAAAACCTGCTTGATTTTGAACCAGAAGAACTGAAGACAGCAATTTTTGATGGTTCTCAGGTGAAGAGCTTGGGGAGTCTTTTCCTGCTTATGTGTCCTTGCACTCCCGTGATTGACAGGTCACTCCCACTTGCCCCGCCCTCTGGCCATTCTCTAATCTCCTCTCATAAACACTTGATTTTATAGTTGGGGAAATGGTACTAGATATGGAGAATGACTTGCCTAAGGCTCCATGGAATATTGTGACATTGCTGAGGAAGGACCTAGAATGCATGACTCAAGATTGGTCTTTTACAATGTCATGTTTAAGGTCACATCACAGGACTAGAGAGTGCCTTTTTGGAAGAAACTCTTGGGACCTAAATGAAAAACAGAATGGAAAAGTGAAAAATAATATTATTAGCATCTAATGAAAACCTTCAATGAACTAGGCACAGTGCTGAGTGTTTTTACATATTTTAAACCTCAGTGAGTCCTCTCAAAAAACCAAGAAGGAGGTGTACTGCCATTTGATAGCTGTTGAAACTAGGCAATTAAGTAATTTGTTTCAAATACTTGTGCCTGAGTGTGTATTTGCCGGCAGGTCAGGCGTGCTTGAAGAAAACCGCCTGGAGTTTCCACTCCCACACCCGGAGACATTAACAAGCATCCCTGACGTGATAAGACCTGGGGTAGAAATTAGTTAGGATTACCAGCATCTGATTTTCCCTGTGCTGGGAGGGCAGGGACTAGAATATTACTTCCTAATAGATTAAAGCAGGTAGGAAACTCATATTGTGAAAACAATGCTTATTTCAATAAATTCAGGGTTTCTGCGCTGTGTTAGATGTCATTACTCCAGTGGTTCTTTTCCTTTTGGCTTATGGACTTTCTCTGCTCTTATAGACAGTTTATTTTAACCTAATAATTTTTGTTTTCTACAGATATTTTAAAATATTTGTATATAATTTATTTCCAAAACACTATTGGCTTATAACTATGGGGTTTTTTTGGTTTGTTTTATTTTAAAGAGGATAAAACCAAGGAAAATAAAACAATAAAACCAATCAAAATAAACCAGTGTAAGTGAAACAGGACTTTAAAACCTTACAAAATCAGCAGTAGTTGCCTTAATGCCTTTTGTTGTCTTCAAAATAGCTGCAGATACCTTCGTACATAGAAATTGAACAGAACAGAATAGAGCAGAAACAATAAAAACAAAAACAATGAATGCAATAAAGGACTTTAAGCTAACAGTCCAAAATGGCTACCATAATATGTGTTGCTATCTTTTAAGTAGCTGCTCATGCCATCAGATTTAACATAACCAAACCAAACAAAAAAGAATAAAACCCACCCCAAGAAAACAAGAAAAGGACATGGTTTCTTTCACACAGATCGCCTATTTGTTGGCTAGGAGCCCAAAGATATTCATGCTTTTGGCTGTAACTTTAATTCTGTGAATACTTCATCTGAAGGTGAGGCCTGGTTCTCTGCCCCCGTCAGCATATGGCGCGGACTCAAGGAAAGAAGATTGCGTGTGGCTGTCCCCATTTCAGCAGCAGCCAACGCGTTGGCGCTGGTTTCCAGGTGGGGATCACCTTCTTGTGGGACCTGGTTCTCTCCCCCTACAGTCCACGAATGGCCTGGGGTTTGTTTTTTGGGACAAGGTCTCACTATGTAATCCAGGCTGGCCCGGAGTCTGTGGCAATCCTGTTTGAACCTTCAGAGTGCTGAAATTATATTTATGTGCCACCATGCCTGGCAAGAAAACAAATTATCAACATTGTTAAAATCTTCTTATGCCTAGTTCTTCAATAAATTAGATCACCTTCAGATGAAATATTCATAGAAATTAAAGTTACAGCCCAAAGCATGAATATCTTTGGGCTCCTAGCCAACAAATAGGCGGTCTGTGTGAGAGAAAACAGGCTCACAATTTAGGGCTTTAGTCTCTCGCAGTTACACAGAGCACTGACCTCACTGGTTCTCGCTCAGATTAATTGCCTTCTAGATTGTGTTTTCTCATCACGGGAAATTTCTCAATTCAAACCACGTGAGTTATAATGAGGAAACAAAAGCACAAACTGCTCCCCACACCCAAAAGCCCCTTCTGTTAGGGATCCCAGGTGGACCCGAGAGAGCAGTTAGGGGGCTGGTCCTCAGCACATACCACACATAGGTGGAGGGCTTGTTGTTCTCAGTTCCCCGCCTATTAGAGGATACCCCTATTGTTTCTGAAAATGCTGACCAGGATCCAAACTTCTAGCAAAAATCCCTCTACCCCTACAACTGCAGCAAACACAGGAGCAGAAGCGGCAGATAAGTGTTTTGATAAATTGTGAGATGGACAAGGCTTGCAGTGCCCCCAGCACTGCTGATACGGAATGCCTTTAAGATACAGCTTTTCCCATCCTAATCTACAAAGGAAACAGGAAAAAGGAACTTAAAACTCCCTGTGCTCAGACAGAAATGAGACTGTTACAGCCTGCTTCGGAGCTGTTCTTTCTTGTGTCTAACGTGTAAACAAGAGCTGGTAGAACATGCAAATGGAAAGTCACAAAACTCTGGGTTTCTGAAGGAATCCTCGGGACCTCATGCATGTCTTTGGATGCTGGATGGAGAGATTTGGGAAAGCATGGACTCTTTAGCCAGCTTAGTTCTCTGTGGAGTCAGCTTGCTCCTTTCGGGTAAGTTTTGGCTTTATGTTTTTAATTTTGAAAGTCAGTGGCTCTGGGCTCTCCCGTCAAATCTTAGTTCTGGTTATCAGGGAGATGCTACGGCTTTGGCACTGTTTCTTTGTGATTCCCCATTCAGTACATGAAGGGGTCGAAATTCAGAGTTCCTGTGGCTTGCACTCATCTTCAGCGTTTCTCTGCTGGATGATTGCCTGGTCTGGTGCATAGCATAGACTTTCTGAGCACAGGTTAAGTCATTTAGTGGGAGAAATCTGTGTCCTGTGGTACATTATTTTCTGCTCTTCATTCAAGAGTGTGTGCTTAGTAATAAACAGAACAAAACCTGGTTTAACCTGCTTCAAGGAATATCTTCAGTAAGTTTTTTTGAAAATGAAATTTGTGCTGAGTATTATGGGTGCCCAGCTAAGAGAATGTCTAGATTGCTCTTAGAAAATAAGAACTAAAATGGTTTTCTGTAAATATTTCATACCTCAATCCTGTCGTAATCAAAGCAGTCAAATTCTGGTCTCTTTCTTTTATATCTGGGTTAGGGAAATTGGGACTATAATTTTTGTTTTTTTTTTTTTTAAATCTGGCATATAAATAATCCAAGCAGTATCAGTTGGGCCAAGGAAGCTAAGTCCTAGGCAGTTACCAAGCTCACCGGGAGATACCTGAAACGCATTAAGGCAGTAAGGAATGGTGGGGAGCATTCGCCTGGGCTTAGTACACATGCTGCACGGGCTCGTTAGACGGTGCTGGGCTGCTACAGCTCACTCAGCATGCATGGCAGAGGCCCAAAGAGGCAGCAGAACCCGGGCCACAGATCGCAAGCACTCTGCTGTCACTGATCTCTCCCTTTTGGTTTGAAAGACATTCCAATGTTTATAAAGAAACACCAAACTGATAATGGAAGTGAATTTGGAAAAATACATTGAAATTAATGGTGCTAGCAATCATATAGTAAGAGATTTGTTTCAAATATAAGTATCTGTTATGCTACTTTTAAATTTTTCTGTGTTTAAAATACAGAGTCTGCCAAAAATGTAGACACATTTCAGGGAGAAAAAAACTTGTATAAATATTTTAGCATTAAATTATTGAGACAGCATGAAACTAATACAAGTTACCTTTGGCCTCTACAATTACAAGAGGTGCTCTGAGTGGTGGTCAGTAGCTTCCAGACATTTATGAGTAGGGCCATCTGCTGCTTAGGTAACTGTGGTCACTGAGATTGCTGCACATGCGTTTTCAGTTTCTAATCTAAGGGCCAGCAGTGTAGTGGGTTTTCTGCAAAATATGACATCCTTTAGGGTCCCCCATGAATAAAAATCTGCAGATGTTAAATCCAGAGAATGTGCACCCTATGCAAATTTTTCTTTCCATGAAGTGTGTATGCAGAGGTTTTTTGGTGGACTCTGTATTAAAGTATTAAAATTAAATTAAGTCACTAAGATAATAGAACTGCATATAAGTTGCTTTTATAGCTCCTTAGTTTGCTTTCAAGAACCAATGTATTAGAAATTTAACAATAGCTTAAGAATAAGATTGTAAACAAATTGCTGAAAACGAAAGATTATCTTGGATAATGGTTTCAGTATTTATACAGAGAGATTGTTTATATTAATGTGGAGATTATATTTACTCCAATAGTATGCAAGGTATTTATATAGGGATTGTTTATATTAATGTAGAGATTATGTTTACTCCAATGATATGCACACTTAAGTAGTTAGCATTATGCTCCACTTTTGTTTTGCTTTCTAAGTGCTATGTTTATCAGTGACATGGAATCTGGAGCTGATTCGCCCTCAGAATGCAAACCTCAGGCGTCTACAGGAATGCAAACCCAGGCTGCCGTGGTATACCTTGTAGATTAAATCACGTACACGTTCACATGCAAACATACACACCCAGCTATTCTAATTTACTATTTTCCTCTAAAATGACTTTGTTTTGGTACCTGGTAATATAAGCTTAAAAACACTTTTATAACATCAGATAAAAGAATTGTGGGAGGGCTAGGGATATAGTTCAGTGGTAGAGAGTGCTTGCCTAATATTGCAAGGTCCTGGGTTTGATCTCCAGAACCATTACAAAAAGTTACATGACTCAAATATTTTTTGCATGTCTAGACTTTAGTTCCATAACAAAAGCAGCACTGACTTTAGGAGTTAGAGGATGAAGGAAAAGGAGCAGGTCAGGCTCTTGTTAGAATGAAAGGGCAATTAGCAAAGTAGTTTCTAGGGTAAGTCTGTTGTGTTAAATCCTAACTTGCATTCTTGGTCTAAGCCTCAGTGAGCGTGAACGCTCACAGCTTGGCCACCGCAGCAGCAAGAATCCAGCCTGTGGCTATGTACAGCCTCAGGAGCCTATTCTTGTACCTAACTCCACTAGTAGACTCCAGTAATGGAGCAAGACTTCCAGCTTACAAGTTTGTCTCTAGTCCAGTGGGCGGTTTCAGACTTCTTTTTTCTGAACAAGGAAATAATACATCACATTTGCCTCAATAAATGTGGATCTGGTGGCTGGACTCTTCATAAGAAGTTGGAGGACATGTAGCTTACATAAGCCTCTCAGAAACTATCCCAGGTTCTGGGGATTTTCTCTCCCACTTGAGTGAGAATCATTGCTGATTTCAGCTCACAAACAAGTTCTAGTAAGTGTATTACCTTTCCCTTGCTCTCCCATCCTCCCCAAACCGGGTGTCGCTTTCTACAGAGGTGTGTGTGTACCCCCCAGAAAATCACTTTCACGTTCTGCTTTATCAGGGAATGTTCTATATGATCAACTCTGATAGTCTTGTGTCTTCATCTCCCTTTCGCATCTTACCTAACCTTTTAAACACTAAATGGATTCAGAGAAACCAGTTATATTGTCTGGGGTGACAGAGGAAATGTAGTTATTAAGTCAGGAAAGTGGTGTGAGGGGGAACCTCCTCATTTGGAATGGTCTTGGAAGGCTAGAGTCAAGTCTGAGTAGTCAAGGGTGGAGGTCTAGAAGATGGAGTAAGGAATTTCTGTATTCTCAAAGGAGAGAATTTTGCCTTCTTCACAGATGTTTCCTTTAGGTGTTGCATTTGTTAGCACTCTTCTTTCGCCCTTACTCTGGGAGAGCTTCTTGGAAGAGTTTAGTTCTTCTAAGACATCTCTCCAGGAGGCATGGAGGCATTCTGTCCCCAAAGAATGTGTTATGTCCTCTGGGAAATTCAGGCGGGTACTTGTGAATTCTTTTAAAACGAGCAGTTGTGTCTCCTGAAGACCTCAGAAGATACCTTTGTGATTGTGTCACTTGTTTATTCCCTGTAGATGGCTTATTGGTGAGTGTAAAGAATCAGAATTCAAATACATTTTTCTAGGATGGTGGAGTGGACCAAAACCAACAGATAACACTTCAGATAGCTAAGTGTAAAATTCTGCATTTGGGTTCAGAAAACTAAATGATGTATGTTCAATTACATGTGTATGTGGGAGAGAACTGACTTACTGAATGTTCTTGTGAATGACACCCAGGTTTTAGTGGTGCACAAAATTCATGTGCATCAACACATACTCTCATTGCTAGAAGGTAAGAAACAGTATAACTGCTGAATCAAATTCCTTTAGTGCAGTGCTTAGAGCATACTGATCAAATACTGAGCATGCTGAGAAATCTGACTGCAAATCTGCTGGGCAAGCTGAAGGAGTGAAAAGCATGAATTATGTCGCAGACCTGAGATTATGATATTAAAGCCCAAACTGGATGACCATTAGCGAATTATTTAGTTTTTCAAAGCCACATTTTCTTCATCTTTTATAGATGAGAATACCAATTTTTCTCAGGGTTGATATAAAAGGATCAGATGTTACATTGCATGTAAATTGCTTAGGCAGCAAGAACTCTCTTATTTAAATGAAGTCAAAGTGTTGCTACTGTATCTCATAGTTGCAGTCTCCTTGGTAACCTCAACATGATGCAATCCCTCAGATTTTGTGCTTGCCACTCCTCACTTTAATAAGCTGGAATATTTCAACTGCTGTGCAGTGTCTCCCCTTACTGATCTGTCCATCCCTGCTTATGTCCCATGTAATTCAGCCTGGCTGATCTCTACAATGTATGCATTGTTTTCTCTTGGCTATTGTTTTTGCTCTTCTATCCATTTAGAAATGACCTTTTTCATCTTGCTATAAACACAAATCAACTAAACTTGCCTGGGACAATTCTTCCTGCTGATGTTGTTTCTCTAATTCTGTGCAGGTCACAAAGACAGTCATTTTCAGCTTTGGGTTTCTAGATTTGGTCCAGTTAACTTTCAACTCTTTCACAATAGATATTATTTCTCTGGTCCTTAATGCATCGATTTAATGCTTAGTAATTTTTACTGAATGGGGTATGATAGTCATAGTAAGGAACTGTTTGTATTCTACAGCATACCTAAAGGAAAAGCGGAACACTGTAGAGGTTCAGCCATGTTGGAATAATAATAATATAATAATAGATCAATTGCATATACATTGCAAATAATCATTCTTAAAAATTTAGTTATGTTAAAAATTTCATGTAAACTTAGTAAAAAATTTCTTTCTTTTATTGTGAAACATAACAGAGGTACCTATAAAACGTTTTAACTAGAACTTTGCTCAGGGTAGGTATTTTGTGGTTGTTGAGTATTACATATGACATATGCATATTTTTTATCTAATAGACATTTATCAAGTTTTTTCATGCTCACCTTTTTTAATGCATCATTCATTTACCCACCATTCTTTCAACCAGTAGTGACTTACAGAGGGCTTATTTTAGGTTGTGTACTGTACTAGGAAAATAAGCATGAATCATTTCCCCCTTTGTAATCCTACATTTCAGTAGGAAAAACAGATATAGGCAGATGAATTATAAAATTCTGTGATTATATAACAGAGGTATTACATAACATAGAGATATTTGCAAAATCTGAGGCTTATTGAAGGCTACAAAAATGAAACAGAGTATCCTAAATTAAACAAATATTTGGTTGCTTTTTTTTTTTTTTTTTGCAGTTGAAGATAAAACCTAGAGTCCCACACGTGGTGGGTAAACACTGTACTTCTAAGATAACCCTCAACCCTTAAATAGTTAATTAAATATTTAAAAGCAAAGTGTCAACTTTATTAGTTTGCTAAGTTGAATACAAAGAAAATGAATGACATTTGAAAACAATCCACTGGTTAAATTTCTCTCAGTTTTCTAGAATTCTTAAAAATAGTCGTAAAGATTGTCCCAAATCACAGCCAATTGTGAGTTATATGTAGCCAAATGACACAATGGCTCATGCCTGTGATCATAGCACTCTGCAAGACTGTGGCAGGAGGGTGACAAATTGGAGCTTAGCTTAGGCAACATACTTGACTTAGCGAGACCTCATCTCCACGTTTAAAAGGCTGAGGATGTACTCATAGCTCAGAGCAAGGTCCTTGGGTTAAATCTCCAATAGAGGAAAAAGAAAACAAATCCCAAAACAGAAAAATTAAAATTTCTCATGAAGGGGATGTGTGAATGAGCGGGGCAAGCTTAAGAAACTAAGTAAAGCTGGAGTATTATAGGGTGGAATAGAGAAGGTCAGAGAAGGAAAAGCCTCGTATATCATTTTAGTTTATTTTCTAATTAGGTTTATTGGTACAATGATCATAATGGTCACATTCACCGTAGGGAATTTGTGCCTGTACATGGTAGATCTTAGTTCCTCTTTCTCCCTCATTCCCCTCCCCTCTCAACCCCGCTTCCCCTCCTTATTGACAAAGCTTTGTTTCTATTTTATCCTTTTTCTCTCCTTTTTTCCCTTTCTCTTCCACCCCCCCCCATTCCTTTTTCCCTTTGAACAATTCTGATTTCAAAACACCTATTACACATTTTGGTTCTTATTTACACTTTCATTTCCTCACACCAGAGAGATAATGCGATATTTACAAATGTCCGATTTATTTCACTTAAGACTATGGTCTCAAGGTCCATCAATTTAGCTACAAATGTCTCAAGTTTACTCTTCTTACAGGTTGTACCTCATTCTGTTCATTTTGAAATTTAGCAGGGTGTTTGTCCTATCATATCTGCTTTGTGCCTTAGAAAATTCACTGTAATAATAGTGCATAGGATGGATTAATATGGTAGATGTCAGGTCATACCTGGAAAGGTGAGAGAGACAGAGAATAATCATTGCTTCAGCATTGCAGGTTGGAGGATGGTGGCATTATTCGGTGTGCTGGGAAACATGGCGGAAGGAACTGATTGGAGATGGGCAGAATGGAGCAAGTATTTGATTTTGACATTACTTGTAAAGGGAGATACTTAGCAAAATTTGTCTCTTCAGATCTGAAGCCCTCAAAAAGGGAATTTGGTAAGGGGTTGAAACATAGAAATCTTTGATTTATGGTAAGTGATTTAAGTGAAGGGAAGAGAAAAAATGGGATAGTCAAGGATTTCATGAAGAAGCAGTCAAGGTACAACAGGTCAATCTGATTTTTTTTGCCCTGGGATTCTAGAGAGTTGGTGTTGTGGTAAACACAGGAGAGAGTTTTAAGAAGGGCACAGACAGCAAGGCGACACTCTCCAGGCCTGGCATGGGCGGCAGCCTGCAGACGTGTTGTTTACTGAGAGCCTGCCACCCTGGCAGCACTAGGAGCCGGAGCTGGGAGGGGGGTCAGGAGATCAATTGGCATCACTCCCAGCCTTCAGGAAAGGGGATGTCTAAAGTTGCCTCCCTTCTATCTGGAACTTTTAACTGATAGTCCAGTTCCCACCCGTCTGGCCAGATTCTTCCTCAACTCACATCACACATACAGAGTGATTTTCAGGTCTAGCCTTGCCCGCTTCCCTCCAGACTACCCCCACTGCCTCTTATTGTCCTTTCAGGAATCTGACTGTCTTCTCCTTGGCTCCTTCTCAAAGATTGCAGCCCCAGGTGTGAAGGCATGAATCTGCCAGATGGGCAGACTGCTGACCCTTCCAGCACATCTGCTGATTGTGTGTGTGTGTGTCACGGGGAGTGCGTTCCCACTGCCTGGTAGCTCTGTGTCTCACGTGGTTGGGGGGACAAAGGCAGGGAGAAAATAGGAGAGCCAGCCAAAGTCAGGCACTGGGCTGAGGCCCTCACGGGCAGCTGCTGCTTGCTTGCTGCTTCTCCCAGCCCCTTGTCCAGGGCTTGACCAGTGAGGTGTGTGTGGTGGTCACACCCATCTCAGCAGATCTGTCAGCTTTCCCGCTTTTGTTAGAGGGTGATATCATGCTTCCTGGGGGGAGAGCTGGAAGACAATACTCAGCCACTTTCCTCCAGATACAATGGGCGGAGTCAGGAAGGCAGTATTGACATTGCGGGGCTGGGAGGCACTCACTGCTCTGTGGCCTCAGATGGTGAACCAGCTTAACCTTGGCACACAGTGCCTGGCTTGTGCAAGGCGTCTGGTTGCAGAGCCAAAGGGGACTCCACCCTGGGGACAGGAGCACGTTAGACATCTGGGAATCTTGGGATGGGCTTCACATTCCAACCCTGTGTCAAAAACAGCTGCAAAGCAATAATACCAATAATAACAAAAATGACTGCCACAGATTGAGTGCCCCTATGTTGCAAAGTGTTTAACATGATTTCACATTTCTCATGAGAACCTGGTATAGTGCATGTTTTTGCTCCTTTTTAAATAGGTGAGAGTAAGCAAAGTTCACAAAGGTTAAATGAATTGCCTCAAGTTTAAATGTAGTGGATATCTATTATTTTGGACTGCCTAACATTCCTGCTTTTCAAGAGCTTCTGTGATTCCTGTCCCTGTAATTCTGAACGAACTGCCAACTACTAATCCAGGACGTCACATCCGTCTACTGACAGTTATTGATTCAAACAGAAGATGCAGGATCCAATGAAGCCATATAAGCTCTTTCCCTGGGAATTTACAAGGACTCTGAAAACAGGATCCTCTTTCTTCAGTGAAGACACTGTAATCATGAATCTCCCAGCTTCTGTGGCCAGGGAAGGAAGGAAGCTGGGTTTTAGTAGCAGAGAAAGAGTGACGGGTACTATGATGATATGTGTTCCCTGGGACCAGTGGTTTGAGATGAGAGATCCCTGGGACCAGTGGTTTGAGATGAGAGATCCCTGGGACCAGTGGTTTGAGGTCAGAGATCCCTGGGACCAGTGGTTTGAGGTCAGAGATCCATGGAACCAGTGGTTTGAGATCAGAGACCCCTGGAACCAGTGGTTTGAGGTCAGAGACCCTGGGACCAGTGGTTTGAGATCAGAGACCCCTGGGACCAGTGGTTTGAGAT